>JAOYMU010000283.1:46672191-46687064 GCA_025802295.1 Psammodynastes pulverulentus
ACAGAGCCCATTACCCAGGTCATTACAGCACAAAAGACTGACGAGCACTCAGGAAGCCACAGTACTAGAGCACAGGGTGTTGCCACACAACCCATTACCCAGGTCATTACAGCACGGAAGACTGGCGAGCACTCAGGAAGCCATAGTACTAGACCTCAGGATGTTACCACACAGCCCATTACCTCCCCACCAGCAGTTCCAATCGCGCTTTGCTTGCACAGGCATGAAGCCACAAGGATGGCGAGTGGGACCTCATCGAAACCAAGATACTTTCAATCCTACACGAGAAAAGACCCGAATACACCAAGACTTGCATACCTATACCCGTGAAAATCTACGAAAACACACAAGCACGCACACGTACACACACACACACACACACACACACACGCATCTTTATAAACCTAAAATTCTTTATTCTACAATAAAGAACAGGTTAGAAAGATGCTTCCTTTTCAGCAACATGTTGATCATAAAGCTATTAAAAGGGACAATAGTATACCCTACAGAATATTGAATAGCTCTGCAACTTTGCATTTATTAGTTCCAAAACAGATAAATGGGTTAGGAATGTTCCCTGAGCCAAAAGACAAGCGCTATTTTTTCAAAGAACATTGGAAGCTTTCCTGTAATTCCATAAATAGGAACAAATCAGGGTAGCTGCTGAATTTTATTTTCTTACTTCCCCTTCCATTCTTGAGGGAAGTTATAGTTTAGGAAGCATAATATAGTCTGTGACATGCATCCATTTTGCTCACTGCTAACCATCACCTCATTGTCTGAAGATAAGGTTATAATTCTTCATGCTCAAATATGCTGAATAGATAAGTGCTCATATGCATTAGCTATAAAAAAAACTGACAAAAATATCTGACTTTTTTTTTTAACCACAGGAAGTTACTAAATCCGTGCAGCCTCTTTTACTGGGAAGAATAATTGCTTCTTATGATTCATCTAATTTACCCGAACGATCAATAGCTTATTATTTAGCCATAGGACTTTGTCTTCTCTTCATTGTACGAATGTTGCTTCTCCACCCAGCAATATTTGGGCTTCATCACATTGGAATGCAAATAAGGATAGCCATGTTTAGTTTAATTTATAAAAAGGTATGTTTCCTATTTTGGTTAAATGAAATTCAAGGGTAATTAAACTGCATAGGAGATTGATAATGATATACTGTGGCTTCACATTGCTACAGTAATGAAGGCATATTATGGCAAGAAACATTTCTTTTTTGATGATCTACACTTAATTTATTGTGCAATTTCAGCAGGGGGTATCTTAATACTTCGTTCAAACCAACAGTAACAGAGAAAATGGGAATAAAAGTACGAGTTGTTACATAAGCTACATGACCATCATCCAATTTCCCTAGTTCTGAGTAGAATGAAGCCTTCATGGAGCAATAATTTTGCCTCATGAAGGAGAGAATCTGAATATGGTAGGAAAGAAGGGAGCTAATGAGCCAAGAATGATAAAATTAATTTACCATAAACTATCCTATTGCAGAAACCTAAAACAAAAAAACCCTGTATTTGTGTACAGATAATTTCTTACAAATGTAATAAAGTGTGAAAAGAATCTGAAATTAAAATAAAAACAGAGTCTCCAATCTGATTATTGTATTTACTATAAACTTATTATTTACTTATTTATTTTAAAATCTACATATTCCTTTTTCAGTCAGGGTCCTGAAATGGATGTGCAATTAATAATAATAGAGTTAATTTACAATTACAAGCACAAAATACAAATTTCAATAATTTGAAACTCAAAATTGACCTCAGTTTACTCTTCAAATCGTAACTGGAAAGTATAGTTTAAAAAGATGAATTTAGTTTGGAATTAAGTGAAAATCAGAGTTCATCACTCCAGATGCAATTTCTTGCATGGTTCTTAGAAACTGAAGAGAGAATCAGAGTGATCAAGTAGGGATAGGATATTTGTGAGTCTGACACTTTATTCACACATACTGGCAGCCCCAAATCTGATTCAAGATGTAAACTGAACTTCAAAGAAGCTTAATTGTTTTTTAAAGAACAAGTCCCAATGAAGTAGCTTTTACTTCATCCCCAGATTATAAGGCCACCTAATTTTAACTCATCATTGTTGAGATGTTGTTTTCAATTTCCTCTTGGCAAGAGCCAGATGCTATTCATGATTTGTAGTTCTTAGGTGGTGATTGGTGATGATACAATCAGGATCTATTGAATTTTTTATAGAGTAAACCATTCTGAATATTGTATTTATGAATAATCATGTAGCAGATGGAAAAAAGTGTGTAATAAAACAGAAATTATATTGCACAGACAATATTAGCATCCACTGATGTTGTTTTTATTTCTGTTTGTGCTATTATATGCATTTGGTTAATAAACTACTTCTTTTGTTCTGTTTTACAGATTTTAAAACTGTCAAGCAGAGTCCTAGATAACATAAGTACTGGACAACTTGTTAGCCTCCTTTCAAACAATCTGAACAAATTTGATGAAGTATGTTGACAGTCATGAGTTTATTATATTTCTTTGAAGGAGAAGGAATTGGTTCCAATCCATTATAATGTGCTTAACACTACTAGAATTAAAGTAAATTCTTTGCCATGGATAGGTTTGCTAGTGAATAGTCCTAAACGAATTATAAAAAGCAGAAGAAAACAACAATCAAAATAAAAAACAACACTATTATATATGCTAACAACATCACTCTTGCCTGAATTTTTGGATCCAAATTATCTGTTTGTATTACATTATTCTTGTTATTTGAAGTGGCTTCTTAAGCTGTTAATAAACCCTGAGAATAATATATATAATACTAAATTTATAACATTTATCTCTTTTGGATATATCTATATTATATAGCAATAGCAATAGCACTTAGACTTATATACCGCTTTATAGTGCTTTACAGCCCTCTCTAAGTGGTTTACAGAGTCAGCCTATTATCCCCAACAATTTGGGTCCTCATTTTACCCACCTCGGAAGGATGGAAGGCTGAGTCAACCTTGGGCCTGGTAAGATTCAATCTGCCAAATTGCAGGAAGCCGGCAGTCAGCAGAAGTAGCCTGCAGTACTGCACTCTAACCACTGCGCCACCGAGGCGCTATATATTTATATATTTTTCTACTTCAGTGTTGCTATTTATTTTGGGAACAAGTGCTACATGTGCTAGTGCTATTGTTTTCCTTGGCTAGCAGTAATCAAACAGCAGTAGGAAAATACAGAAAATTATTTGTTGATTTTTAGTGGATGATATTTAAATTTTTTAAACTTTAAGTGGGACAAAGGAATAGTTAACAGTCTTACAGATGGATTCCTCCTCCCGCTATGCTTATGGCAGGGGGTGTTTGGTTGGTCTATAAGAATCTTTTTCAGGCTGAGGTCAAAACAAATAAGAGCAGCATGGATGCAATTTCTCACTAAAGTGACCATACCATAAAAAATGTTGCACTTCACTGCCGAGATTTCTGCCAGAAGAAACTACAGCTGTTTATGAAATTATGGCATACAATTTTATATTTCAGCATCTGAAAGTTGTTGAAGTTGCACTCCAAAGATACTTTCAAGGTGCCAGGTTGCTAAATCTGGTTTAGATAAAATTCTGTGTTTTTATTCCCAGATTTTGAAATCACAAAAGCAGATTTCTCTGCTCCAACTTGTGTTTTTAGGAACAAAATAGACATTGTAACTGTGGTCCCATTAGTCTGATTAAGTATGAGAAGATGTGTACAAAGATCAGTGACACAGTGTAAGACACTACTGCTAGTAATAGAGAGGGAGAGGTTGATATCAAGAGAGGAATCTTTTAAGGATATGGCCACTATCACCACTACTATTTGTCGTTGCACCTACTCCTCTGTCAACAATACTGAACAAGTCAGGTCATGACTATCAAAAGTCAAAAACATCTGCCAGCCTATTCCACTGCCTTTTCATGGTTGATCAGAAGCTGCATGGAAAAACACCATCTGAAATGAAATAGCTGCTTAACATTGCTGAATATACAGCCAAGATATTTCAATGGAGTTTGGATTGGACAAACATGCCAATCTTACCAGCTTTCGTGCTGCTTTCTAAGTATAGTTACTTTGTGCTTTTATTGTGATGTTTTTTTCTTTCAGGGTCTGGCCTTGGCTCATTTTGTATGGATTGCACCTTTACAAGTTGTGTTGCTGATGGGGCTTCTCTGGGAGATGTTGCAGGCATCAGCATTTTGTGGGCTTGGATTCTTGATTCTTGTTGTCCTTTTTCAAGCCTGGCTAGGACGAATGATGATGAAATACAGGTAACAAAGGATATATGGGTACTTTTCTCAAATAATGGTAGTCCTCAAATTTACTAGAATTTCAGCCACTAAGCAATGGCAATCCTGACAATCCCTGTTACCATTTTTAATTGAATTCCACTAGTCATTAACTGAGGACCCACCACATTCTAACCCATTCCAGGTTTAGTCCTTCCCAGCCCCAAGCCTTAGTTCTTATAAGATAAAGGGTGGCTTTTACTGCCTCCCCCCTCCCATTTCTGCCATTTTGGCCATTTTGCATCCTGCCTTGTAGCCTTTTTTTGACTCTGGGCCAACAAGAAGCCCTTGTTCTGTAGAATGGCACAAAGATGCAGCAACCCTGGGAAGCTCCAGCTGCACCAGTAGCATGGTGCAAAACTCAGCCACCAAGGAAGTCCCAGACATAGTCATCCTCATCACCCTGCACTCTGATCCCCCTGCCATCTTGCTGACCTGTCATCTTGCTGGCCCCCTGTCTTCTTGCTGCCGCTGCTGTTGAGTCATGCCCCACCCAGGCCCTTTATGAATCAGTTTCTGGCTATATCAGGCCATCTCTCCCAGGTGTCCTGAGGATCTACTGTGTGTAAACTTGGGAAGAAAGCCTCATATGGTCAGAAGATGCCTCACAAAAGGCCAGGCCGGATATGCTTGGTCAGCAGTGGGAGAAAGAAGATGGTGAAAGTCAGCAAGGACAGCAGAGACTGTAGAATGCAGGCTGCCAAAAGGGCACAGATGGGGGAGACAGGAGGATAGGGAGACTTGAAGTATTGAAGTAGTCGTAAGTGTAAGTGGGCTACAAGGTGCCTGAATTTTGATCACATGACCATATGGGTGCTGCAATGCTCATAACTTTAAGGATTTAATCCCTTTGTTCAGCATCACTGTAATTTTGAATTGTTGCTGAATGAATACTGTAATAAGTTCTTAAATAAAGCTTCTTAAATAAAGAAGCCAAAAACCTATCTTCAACATGGAGCAGAAAAACAGGCAGAGGTCTGGTTGTGGAAAGTCATGCATAGTTGGTGACCATACTCATAAGGGAAGAAGCATTTTAGGGTTTCTTCAGCAGCTGAGCATTTTGTCTATTGTACCTGCCTGACCAAGAATATTTGGAACATTAACTCTGTTTCATGGGCAACACATATAATTTACATGTAATTTATATACTTGTAATTAAAGGAATAATGTCAAACAAGTGGTCCTGTCTTGACATGATACAATACAGTATATGTTCCTTTGCCTTGATTCCAGTAGCTATGCTTTGAGAAACTGGAAGTGGTTGAAATAAAGAACAAAATTTGGTTAACTGGGTCACTCTTTGACACCTAAGAAATATATTTAATCTTTTGTGGGACAAAAAAGACTTAAATCCACAAATGAAATGTTGTGGCACAGGTAGGAAGAACAGAAGTAACAGTTGATAATTTCTTTTTAAAAAATTAAGCTAGGCCTACTTTAGGATTTACACTATACTTTGCATGCTTTTTCAACTTCTGGTCATGAGCAATTGCCTGTAGGACTGTGCTATAATATACTTCCCCTTATGTATAACAAAACTTATACTTGTACTACTCTTATTGCTATTTCTACATGGAGTTCAATATACTTCTAAATGTTTATTATTACATGTCATTCAGAAAAAATGTTTCATGGATTCAGTGGAAACACACACACAAGGCTAGTGTTTTTACATGTATATATAAGGTTACTGTTCTCAAATAAATTTTTGATTTTTAGCTCTGTATTTTGCATTGAGTTTTACGTAATGGCACATCTATACCAATGCAGCTTTTTAAAAGTATTGAATAATCATTTGAACTGTATCATAGGACATTTTAAGTATTTTAGGAACTTGTTACTGAATAACAAACAAGTGCAATTTTCTGTACATTTCTAGTTTATGGCATGAATAGATACCTTATTGATACCAATAGTATATTGTGTGCAGTGCTTACCACATTTTCAATATGATGAATATTAAATATAGAACTAATTATCTACAGAGATCAGCGAGCAGGAAAGATCAACGAAAGACTTGTAATTACCTCAGAAATGATAGAGAATATACAATCAGTAAAGGCTTATTGTTGGGAAGATGCAATGGAAAATATGATTGAAAGTCTGCGACAGTAAGTATTTATATTTGTCCACCTTACATGCATAGCATATATGTTGCATAACCCAACAATGAGATAAAAATGTAGTTTGTAAGATAATAGTCATTTTATCCTTAAAACTGTTGGGTCATGCTGATTCAAACAATTATTTTTATCTGATATGCTGCCTGTCTATGTCTATGTTATGATGGCCTATCTGAATAAGAAATTTGCAAAAATCACTTTACCCAGGACTCACACCTGGTTCTCATATTTTTATCTGGAAATCAGCCATATACTGAACAGAAGTCATCTTTCAATAGGTCATTTAGATTAACATCCCCAACTTTTGCAGCTTGGAGGCCCAGCTGGAGGTGGGGAGAGCGGAACCGGACCACATAAATGGCAGATTGGAGCACATGCATGTGCCTACGCAGCTCAAGCCATGCAAGTGTCAAACATGCACATGCCAAACAGCTGGGCTGCACGTTGAGCTGCACATGCATGCATGTGCACCAGCTGCCTCTTGTGCAGCCCAGTTCCAAACAAGGAACAGTCCAGTAGTGGGCTGTGGGCGGGGTTGGGGACACCTGATTTAGATAGTAGAGAATTCTTTTGACTTTCATATCACCTGAAACTGAGATACACAAAATGAAACTAAACTTCAGCCATATGCAATTTATTCTGAGATTGTTAAAAAATAATAATATAAATGGAAACATTTTAAACTTGAGCCCTGTTTCTCATTTCCTTCTCTCCTTAAGTTTTGGAGGCCAGCTGATTTTTTTTAGGAGCTGTTGGCATGGAACTCTAGGGCAGGGGTCTCCAATCCCCAGTCCATGGACCAGCACCAGGCTGCGGCATACCAGAAATTGGGCCCCGCAAACAAGCAAAGGCCCACCCATGGTATGCAGGCAGCACATAAAATCACATCTCCTCCGGTCCTTTGGAAAACCTCTCTCCATGGAACCGGTCCCTGATGCCCCAAAGGTTGGGGACTGCTGCTCTGGGGAACATATTTTTAGGTTTCTTTAAGGTATTTTTTTTAACAATATCGTTTGTCAGGATTTTTATTTTTAAAAGGACACCAAATGTCAATGGAGCAAAAAATAATAATTTGTTCACATTTCTGTGTAATTCTACCCCTGTGCTGAAAAATTTAGACAAAATAATAAAAGTCCATATTTGTGAATAGGTATTTTTCTTAGACTAGATTATTTGCTATTTAGAATTATTTTATGAGTCATTTACATAAATATTATATGATTACTCTGTTTTCCTTAATAAATAGTTTGCAGAACATTGTAGAACTCGGTGTGCCATTATATTCAGTTTTTTCAAAAAGAAAATTTGGAGACTTAGTATCTGGTACACAGTGTACAAACTATAAATAATAACTGCAGTTAAAATTTATCAGGGACTCTACTTCTTTAGAAAATAGAAAGAATGCTAAAATTACAACCATAAATCTTCTAAGGTAAAAGAAATTCAACCTAATTTGAAGATCCTGTATACCTTGAAAGTGGGATATTGAAATACAATATTTAAGAATGAAAGGAGCTCAGAATAGAAATAGAAAAGTGTTGGCAGTGAGGTTCTAATTGATATTTATCAAAAATATTTTAATAGATTTATACATTTATACATTGTCAGTATTAAATTTTGTTTTTAAAGAAAAAATAATAGCCATTTCTTATTTGCATTCATTAAAATACCAGTCTCTTGTTTCAAATTTGTGTTGTATTTAACTTTCTCATTTACTTTTTCCAAATTGTCCATGAGTTTATACCTTAACTGTTTCACCTATACTGATTCACTAGTACTGCTTATTATTTCAGTACTAAAGATATTTAATTGGAGGTATGTCCAACTGATTTTTCATCTAATATTAGCTACTGCTATTTAGGATAACAATAATATTACATTTTACATAACATCTTTCTCTTCATTGAAACCAAATCAACATCATTTAATTGTACCTGGTTTAGGTATAATCTTCAGGCAAAGAATTCCCCACTTATCATGTTCCAAATCTCATCAGTGAATTTGATTTGCTGTCTTTTTGGTCAGATATTTAGTTCTGCAATTTTTTCCCCTAAAACTTTTCATAATCTGCTTTAAGTGTTTGACTGCTTATATCAACTCAAGGCTACTAAAATCTCTGGGAAAAGAGCTTTTCTTCTCAATTCAACCTTGATGGTGCATGCTCTTTGAATGATTAACTTTCTGTTGCTACAGCACGTTGCTGGAGTGAAGTGTGCTTTAAAACAAAATCTACTGCTTTCTCTTCTTTATGTCTCTGTACATATTTCTGTCTGGACTTACGTTAATAAGGAGCTTTGTTGTTTCCTGAACTGTTGCACATAAACCCTTGCATTCTAACGAGTCAACAGGAAACATTTACTGCACTTTCCTTCTCCAGTTAATGCATATTTCAAGGTCTCTTTTTAGAAGTAATAGAAGGAGATAATTTTTATTTGGCAGTATTTAGTTTGAAAACTTTAGATCTAGAATCTTTTTAAAGCCATATTAGAGATAAAGTAAAATAAATTTTAAGACAAAAGAAAAGGGAAGTTGCTTTCATTGTTCTTGTTTCTTTTATAGTGTATTGCTCTTCCTTAGCACAGACATACCCATATTTACACAGAGAAAATAATTATTCTGGCCCTACCCAGAGATTCTTTGACTTATATAATTTTCTGAAATCTCTAGAATTTTGACAGCAAAACAGATGCAGTAACAAATATAATATGTCATAACTTGCCAGCTATATCTAATGATGGTTTCAGTGTAATTTAAAGTTGTAGAGCTGCACTTTGCTTTAGAACAGGGCTGTCAAATTCCTGGCCCATGGGTTGGATGCATCACATACTGGCCACACCCACGCCCGGTTTAGTGAAGGGGAAAAAAAAGTCCCGATATGTCACATGACGATGTGAGTTTGACACCCCTGCTTTAGAAGGTACAGTGTTGTAGCAGTAAGCCCCTTATTTCAAGCTTAAAATATTAATTCATGCAGACTATAGGGTAGTAGTAAATTCTTTGAATTTAAAATTCCCACTTAACCCTGAAGCTTACTGGACAATCTTTTTGTCAATTTCTATTACTCAGTTTAATTGTTATGAATAAAAGGGTTAATTTAGGTATTGAGAATCCACATTCCAAACTAGTGTAACTTTCAAAACTTTCTTATTTGCATTCATAATTGTTTCATATTTTAGAATTATGCCATTCTAGATGTAGAGTTTCAATTTTTGTATTGAATTTTCAGTTTTTGCCTATCATTTTACAGAAGTGAACTGAAGCTGACTCAAAAAGCTGCATATGTGAGATACTTCAATAGTTCAGCTTTCTTCTTCTCTGGTTTTTTTGTGGTATTTTTGGCTGTCCTTCCATATGCACTGAGCCATGGAATTTATCTTAGAAAAATATTTACTACCATATCATACTGCATTGTTCTTCGTATGACAGTCACTAGACAGTTCCCTTGGGCAGTGCAGACATGGTATGATTCTCTTGGAACAATAAACAAGATACAGGTATAGTATTTAAATCTAATTCCTTGCAAGTTATAATTTATTCTTTTGTGGGGTCTTATCTTGCAAATTTATCACACAAAATATGTTAGGGTATTATTTTACTGACTTTTATTAAAAGTTATTTGGGAAACCAGTTTTAACTTATAAGGCAGAAATTCCCCCAGGAGGGTGTTCCAGATGATGTGGGCAGTGATGGAAAAAGCCCAGATCTGAGGCGTCATGAAACGACAATACTGGATTTGGAGAGAGTTGATGCTATAGTATACGGCTGGATAGGTAGATTGCCAGAGGAGATGGTGTCTTGGATAACTAAGACCTGGAGTGTTGTAGGTGACAAATAGCACCTTGAATCATATTCAGAAGCCCACAGGCAACTAATGGATCTCCCAAAGCTGAAGATCACCTAAATATATCAGGGCACACCCATTATGATATTGTCTCACAGATGGGTCCTAGAGCATGCTTACCCCACCAACTTTGGCAGAGTAGATATATTGCAGGTCTTTTCTGTGAAATTATATCATCTAGTGGGAACCAGCCAGCATGTTTACTTTTTCCTAGTGTCTGCCCTATGGAACAGCCTCATCTCTGTATTCAGATGGCCTCAACTCTGTCGGTCTTCGGGAAAGTCTTGAAGACGTAGCTCAAATGCAGAGTTCACTATGTTAATTGAGACCAGTACTTGTGTTCTGTTTTGTGTTTTGAGAGCATTTGGTGGGGAAATTCTCTGTTATTTCATGACTTTATAGTGTGGTATTTTATGCATGTGTTTTGTTAACTGCTCAGAGTTATTTCATTAAGACAGGAAGCCATATAAATTTGTTAAGGAAAAAAATACATTGCTGTCTATGCTGCCTCTTTACATACCAATGGTAGCTTCTTTATAGAAACATAGAAAACTGACAGCAGAAAAAGATTTAGAGGTTCATTGAATCTGGCCTTTTAGTTTTTTTGTTTTTTTTTTAACATTTTTGTCAGGTAATGAACATGCATTTATCTCAAGCATGTTTAAACTCAGATGATTGACCCACTACCTCTGCTAGATGTTGATTCCAAGTCCCCACTACTCTTTATGTAAAACTTCTAACATTACTTTTGAACTTTCCACCTGTCAGTTGAAGTTATTCATGTTTGCTTAATACTGAAAATGCTGCTTTCTAGAGCCTTATTTACATTAATATATTTAAAGATTTGAACCATGTCGCTCCCTTTTCCCTTATTCTTCAAGGATAGCCCCAAGTAGAGCACATTACTAGTCCAACTATTATAATAGGAAGCAACTATGACATAGATTTGATTAATAGAGGTGAATCTAGCTAGTTCATATTTTTGACCTAAGAAGTAATAAGAATCCAGACATAATAAGGAGGACTTGTCTCAATATTAAAATGTTTTGTTTGACGTTTTTGCACCATATCATGTCATAGCTTTCAATATATATTTTTATTGGAATAGATAGGCTATTTATAGTTATTCATTCCCATCTTTTAATTAACATTATTTGGTATGAGAACCAGAAAATAAAAAAGAAGCATTTAAATGTCTAAAGTTCAATATATTATGTAACATTTATCGTAAAACTCTCACAATTAAATTTACAGGATTTTTTGCAAAAAGAAGAATACAAAACACTGGAATATAATTTAACAACCACTGGCCTTGAACTGGATAAAGTAACAGCTTTTTGGGATGAGGTAATACTACAATTTGATTAGTGTTGCATGATACCATGCCACACTCTAGGAAGGCTGACTGTACTCACAGAGTAGTTTCACCCTTAAAATATGACAACATTTAATGGTTTTGGCAATGGTATAAAAATGGAGAGATTAGTACGTAGCAGCAACTGGAGCTACTTCATCTAGTTCATTATTATTGAAAGAAAATGATTTGTATTCTAACAATGCTAATAAGTAACATTATTGTTGTTATCATATTACAAACCTCTCCATATCAGAGTATAAGATGAATACCCCATTATTATTATTATTATTATTATTATTATTATTATTTGATAACTAACAATGTAAATCTATGGCTATGACTTCTTTAGCTGGTATTGGACTTCATATGTACTGATTCTTCCCAAGAACCTAGGATGTCATAATATATCGGCATTGTAATATATTTATTATTGTTGTTATTAGTCAATCTTGTATTATTTTTCTTGTAATACTTTTGATTACAATAATAAATCCAATTAACTATGTCTATTCAAAAGAAGAGCCAGTTTGTTTTGTGGTTAAGGTACTGGCTTAGAAACCAGGCCGTGAATTCTAGTTCTATTTTAGATATGAAAGTCAGCTGGGGCTAGCTTCTCTCTCTCTCACCCCATTATTGTGGGGAAAGTAGGGGGAAGGAATATTATGTATCTTTGCTACCTTTGCTGCCTTGAGTTGTTTATAACATGATAAAGGTGAGATAAAAAGCTGATAAATAAAAACAATTAATTTATGGAAAAGATTAATAAAATTTCTTTTAATTCACAATCTACAACAAGGGATGTCAAACTGCCGGCTTATGGGCCGGATGTGTCACGTGCAGGCCATGCCCACCCCAGCTCCACAAAGGGGAAAAACTTCGTGATACGCCACGTGACGGCAATGTGACGCCGCCAGATTGACACCTGTGATCTACATCAAATCATAATTCTGGATCATGCTGGAAAGAGAAATATGATCAACCTTGATCATAATTAAAAAGTGTGCTGCGAAATTGCTTAATTGCCAGTAGTGTGTTTATAGAGGGAGTAGGATTCTATCCGAGATCAATAGATAATTGAATTTAAAGCATGTTTTTTAAAGCATATATAAACAAACACATGGTACAGTCTCACTGTAAACTAACAACTAATTCAGATATGCCAGATATTTTGAAAATAACAAAAACAAATGAAATAATTTTAATGGGGTAAAGAAATGGATAAAGGATGTGAAATAAATATTAGAAGGATTGATATATCCATGAAAAATTCTAGAATGGCAGAGTGTTATACTGTCTCTCAGCCAAACCCACCAATAATAACAATATTGTTACTGTGGTAAAAATAGGAAGTGGGAACATTATGTATAACATGTCCAAAATGTAAAGTCAGATATAAACAAACAAGCCTACATTACTCTTTGGTATTTTAGAATTTGAAGGATTTTCTTTCTTTCTTTCTTTCTTTCTTTCTTTCTTTCTTTCTTTCTTTCTTTCTTTCTTTCTTTCTTTCTTTTCAGGGAAGTGGAGAGATCTTTACAAAAACAAAACAGGAACACGGTGATAATAAGATATCATCAACAAATGGTGGTCTCTTCTTCAGTAATTTTACTCTTCATTTTACTCCTGTCCTTAAAGACATCAACTTCAAGATTGAAAAGGGAGAACTGCTTGCTGTTGCTGGATCTACTGGAGCAGGCAAGGTAAAAAAAAAAAGGCTGATTGCTAAAGTATAAACATGTTAATTCAGCAATATACAGTGTGTGTGTGTGTGTGTGTGTGTGTGTGTGTGTGTGTGTATTGGGGCGTGTATATACATACATACATACCATACCATACCATACATACCATCAGGGCTTTTTTTCACTGAAGAAAGGTGGCGGAACGCACCCCCTGTTGTTGCGCTAAATATACCGGAAACGATAGAGCGTGATTGGTGGAGACGGACCACGTGACACGGACTCCGAAAAGGTCCCGGAACGCCGTTCCACCACGTTCCGGCAGAAAAAAAGCCCTGGTTCTAATTGTGAGGAAATTTCTCCTTAGTTCTAAGTTGCTTCTCACCTTGATTAGTTTCCACCCATTGCTTCTTGTCCTACCCTCAGGTGCTTTGGAGAATAGCTTGACCCCCTCTTCTTTGTGGCAGCCCCTGAAATATCGGAATACTGCTATCATGTCACACCTAGTCCTTCTTTTCATTAAACTAGACATACACAGTTCCAGCAACCATTTATATATGTTTTAGCCTCCAGTCCCCTAATCATCTTTGCTGCTCTTCTCTGCACTCTTTTCTAGAGTCTCAACATATTTTTTACATCATGATGATCAAAACTGGATGCAGTATTCCAAGAGTGGCCTTACCAAGGCATTATAAAGTGGTGTTAACACTTCACTTGATCTTGATTCTGTTCCTCTATTTATGCAGTCTAGAACTGTGTTGGCTTTTGGGGAAGCTGCAACACATTGCTGGCTCACATTTAAATGGTCGTCTATGTCACTCATTATTTTAAATATTTTAAAAGTACTGTTTTATAGAAAAGGGAGGTTTAGAGCATACATCTTTTGAGACAAGATTTATTTAAATAGGCTACATTCTAGCAATATGAATTTAACTACGGATATTCCTGAAGAAAACAATTGCACTGTGTACCTGAACAAAAGGCATTTAAGAGCTCCAGAAATTTGTCCTATTGTGAAGAAGAAGAAGAGAAATCAAGACTTTGTTAATTAGAGCAAATGTTTTTCAATGAACAAAATAATAGCTTTCTGTGGAGGTTGTTAATGCAAACGTCCAATGTTGATGCAAATGGAAAGATAACTCTCTGGGCTAATGGTGTTCAGGTTAAATTATACTTTAGTAATAATACTCATTTTCTCCAGCCCATTGAAGTCACCATTATTTCAGAGATATGGACAAAGGGGAATTGATTATAATCATTGCAAAGGAAATTTCCAACAGCAGAAAGACACAACTTCCTTTGTTTGATGTGTCAGATGCATTATAGATGGTGTCCTTTTTTAAAAAAAAATAGTTATGTCCTGGAACATGAGAGTTTGGCTAGCTAGAGAATGGCCAAGGCTGTAATTTAAAACAGTTTTTAAAGTAATAGATAAGTTGGTAAAGAGAAGAAGGAGAAATCACTTTGCCATAAGGCAATAAATTTCATTGCTCAATCATTAGCAATAGCAATGATTGTGAGAGGGATCTTGGAATCCCAGTGGGCAATTATTTGTTTGTTTGTTTGTTTATTTA
>JAOYMU010000283.1:46722539-46735672 GCA_025802295.1 Psammodynastes pulverulentus
CATACTTAAAAATGGGAGGTGAAAGGGCCTCATAAGTGGAATAGCCTAGGGCCTCTTTTCATCTAAATCCGGCCCTGTGCATCAGATAAAATTGAATATAAGTCATTAATTTCCTAAATTACAACCAAAATTATAACCAACACCTCCCTCTCCACCTCTGGGCTGAAGCATCTTCTAATCCTCAGCATTTCTCCTCCCTTCCAGTTTGACATGAATCAATAGGATATAATTTAACTGCACGGTGAAAAACATATATATTCATTTTTTTTAGTCTCTCTTACAGCTATGAGAATTCTAGTGATCCCCTTCAAAGTAATCAGCTACTTTCACTCTTCTTAGCTTTTGGAGATTAGCTAAGATTAGCTCGCAATGTTAACAGTTATACACAGAAGTGAAAGGAAATGCTCAAGTACAGGAGTCACTTTGTTGTAATTTTAGATGTTGTCATACTTAATAAAATTTTAGTGTCTACATTACAATTTAATATAGGCTGCATCCTGGACCTCACTTAAAGCGGTTAGTTAGGTTGTTTTATAAATATGTTTTAACTTTGTCTTAAACTTTATTTTATTTATCACCCACTAAAATAGATTAAACCCACATGTACATGGATTTTTACAGAGCACTTTGCTTGAAATGGCCTATTACGACAATAAACTGAATTGAACTGAATACAGGAATTAATTAAAAGGAGAGGATACAATTAAATTTCATGCAATATTTTCGAGCAAGCATGAATAATAGGCTTTATAGGACACTGTTGAATTATGAAGCAATAAGCAAGAAGGCCCTTCTTCAGGATCTTCAGGATTCTATATTCCAGGGAATAAGATCAATGTTAAAAATATAAACTTTTGCATTTCTCTTTGTTGTTAGTTTCTCCCTGAATCATAATACTGGCATCTAAGCAGTTTCCCATTCCCCCCATTTTTGTGTCATCTGCCAATTTGATAATATTTTCTAATCCATATTTGGATTAACTGCCAATTTGATAATATTTTCTAATCCAAATCATTTGACAAATATGTTGAACAATAAATGAGTTATTATGGAATCTTATAATATGTCATTCTACATTTTCCTTCATCTTCGCACAAAACAACTATTATTTAGTTGAGATGATTCAGCCAGCTTGGTATCTATCTACCAGTAGTGCAATCCAGTCCACATTTTGTCATATCTTTTTTTTTACTGGAATCTCATGAGAGACTTTGCTGAACTCAAAGTATTTGTCCATCATGTCCCTGTGGTCAAGTAAATCAACCACTTTATCAAAAAAGGAAATTGGTTTGGTTTGGCATGATTTATTTTTGATAAACTCATTCCTGCTTAAAATACTGTTCAAACATTTTGTCTGGCATCAGTGTCAAGATGACTGAACTGGTCTGTAATTAACAGGATCCGTCCCATCCTTCCTCCTGTTGTTGATGATTTCTCCATGAACATAGAAAGAGCTTCCAAGAGACCTCCACAACCCATTAAATATTCTTGCTCCCTAATACTGGCTTATTCTGTTAATTTCAACTGAGCTTGGTTGTTCATATGAATGTAGAGTGTCTGCCAATCATGAAATCATTGGTCAAAGGTTCACTCTTTTAGAATGAACTGTGTGGATTATCATCTTCACTGCAGAACAACATAACAAAAGCAGCATTCTTTAATTTCAGGAGTTAAACTTCCTTTATTCTAAAATTTAGAGAATATAAATATTCCTTTCCTAAGTCAGTCTTTCATTAGTGTGTTTCTCCTCCCCCCCCATTCTTGGTGGTTTATTTTCTGATCCTTGATTGGATTTTGAATTAGGAAGTGGTTGATTTTTCATCATTTAGTTCATTCCTAGATCTGATGAAATTAACTGTTGAATTGTTTTTTACAAATCTCTCAAGACTCATTGAAGAAAGGGCTGTACATAATAGGATTTTCTCTGTAATAGCCAGACATGAGGTTGAACTTCCACTGGCTCCACCAAGTATTATCAGTGGTTCAGGAATAATAACAGGTATAATCCAATAACCACGGAGTACATAACTTCCATTTTTCCACCCCAAACAGAATGGGAATTGGGATTATTTTATCTCTTTCCTATACTGCAACTACATTCTATTCGATTTCATTTGGTTCTATTCTGTTACGTCTGTTGCCAGTTAGACACTTCCATTCGGTTTCAACAGGGTATGCAGTTTTAGTTTGGTGATTATTTTATGATCCTGCCTGACTTTTAGTTTCCTTAATTGGTGAATCTTTCCCAATTGTTAAATAATTAAAGTTACTAAATGATAGGTAGAATTTATGTTTGTTAGGATGTATTTCTTAATAACATACCCTGTTCCTTGAAAATTGTTGTTATTACTTACTGATATATTTTAAAAAGAAGATATATTTCTAATATTTGTTAAATGCTTGAATTGGCCTTTATCTTTCCTAGTGTGAATAATTAAAGTAATGTTTTTTCATGTCTTAAAGGAATAGAAACAGTTATTCCACTTCTGGAGTGAAAAACGTATTTTCACCTCTAAGCTGTATTTTATCATAATTTCTCATTGTGAATACAGGTAGTCTTCAGCTTATGATCACAATGGAACCTGGAATTTTGGTTGTAAGTCATTGTAATTATATGTTGAGGTACTGTGTGACTCAGTGGTGGGATTCAACATTTTTTACTACCAGTTCTATGGGCGTGGATTGGTTGGTGTGGCTTAGTGGGCGTGGCAGGGGAAGGATGCTGTAAAATCTCCATTCCCACCCAACTCCAGGGGAAGGATACTGTAAAATCTTCATTCCCTCTCCAATCCAGGGGGAAGGTTACCACCAGTTCTCTGAACTACTCAAAATTTCCACTACCGGTTCTCCAGAACTGGTCAGAACCTGCTGAATACCATCTCTGGTATGACTGGATTCAGTTTTATGACTGTTTTATGATGGTCCTAAAGTAAGTCACCATAGTTATTAAGCAAATCATATAGTTGTTAAACAAACCACATGGACATTAAGCAAATCCAGCATATCCAATTGACATCCAAAATACCATATCACAAATTGTTGTTACCTGACTGCGGAATGCTTCAGCTGCTCATAAATGCAAGCTGGTTATCAAAGTGCCAAATGTGATCCCATGACTATAGGGTGGGGTTAGGACAGTTGTAACTTCGAGGAAAAGTAGGTAGCTTTGAACAGTTGTTAAATGACTGGTCATAAGTTGAAGACTACCTGTACATACCTAGTCAAATAAAGAATTAGTCTCTAGGAAATCCAAAGAATTTAAAATGATCCTGATTAACCTATCTTAACAATAAAGGACAAGGCCAAAAACAAAAAAAAACCCAAAGTATTTTTATTTTAATGTAATATTATTATTATTAATAATACTAATATTATTGTTTATGTTTCTATAGTTTTCTTTTCTCTTCTACAAAAATTTACAAAGCCTAATGAAAATGCTAGATTGCCACAGGTTTTGATAACTGTGATAATAGATTAGATAATGATAGAAGATGATAGATAGATAGATAGATAGATAGATAGATAGATAGATAGATAGATAGATAGCTTAGAATAAAGAGATAGACAGATATAGATGATGATTGATAGACAGACAGACAGACAGACAGACAGATCACTGCAGCTGGATTCAATTCTGTCAACAACTCAACTAAATAAGTGGAAAAACTCTGGTTTTTCATATGTTGTGCTCCAGTTTGTGTCAAATCAGAAAATATCGGAGTCCAGGGAAGGAGGGAATTGCATTGCACAAATGGTATCATTGTGTTATGACATGCCTGATGTCATTTTGATCTGTCATGGCTTTTAAGACTGGGGTCTCCAATCCCCAGACCATGGCCCACTACTGTTCAGAACTGGGTAATGGAAGCATCGGGCAAGCGCAAGCACATCTATGAGCGGTCCATTTACATAAGCAGTGGGTGCGCATGCCCTCCACTTGTGCAAATGGAGTTGTACGCGTGCATACTTGTCCACCAGTCATGCAAAACCAACCCCTCTCACCCTCCCATTGGTTCTCAAAGCAAGAAACGTTAGCTTATGCCAGCAAGAATGACTGATTTAAATTGCTTACCTGGAACCCTAAAGATTTGCCATCTGGGATAAAACAGTACAAAATATTTGTGATTCAAATATTAATGGATAATTAGTTCGAAGTCTTACATGGTGACATTATTTAGTTTTACAGCTGATTAATTATTATTAATTAATTATGCTACACGTATCTTTTCTGTGAAGATTGAAATGAAATTATGCTTAGTACAAGGTTGTAAAAATATGGCATTTTAATTCTGATAAACTTTATGTAACTCAAAGCCTTGGGTTAGATTAATTGATCAAATGGCCCTTATTTCTAATTTGCATATATGAAGTGTTAAGGAAATTTGCAGAGAAAAAAACCAGTAATACTTTATTTTAAATTCTGAAATTGTAAAAAGCATATCATAGGCATCTCTCTCTTTAACTTGCTACTCCCATCTTCCTAGAACATACCAATACTGATTTTTTATATTTTTATCTTACTATTGGATTTTCTTCCAGGATGTGAATTAATATAGGTCTGGACATGTCTATTTTTTCTTTGCTGGTGAGAAATGTTTGGTTTTTCCTCCCTTTGGCTGATGTTATCTGTTGGATTTCATTATTTATTTTATACGTCTTCCATATATCTTTTGGAGTTGGACATCCTAAAAATTTATTAATAAATAAATCTAAATAAATCAAATAGGCAATGCAAACAAAGGAAAGGAAATCATAGCAACAATAATAGAGGGCACACCCTGCTGAGATTTTAGTGGTCAAAAGGTTGGACTATTAACAGCAATCAAGTGTAGGTCTAGATATAATGATTCACAGCATGCATGAGATAAAGCACATACCATAACCAACATCTTGAAGAGAGCAAACAGGAAGACTTTTAAACAATACATGCTTGTGTTGAGATAATGGTCAATCTGACTTAAGCTCCATCTGAGACACTTAATAGTCCACCATGATTGGAGAAAGATGCAGTACTAGTATTGAAACAGCAGTGAAAAAGTAAGTAAGTAAATTCAAAGGAAAGAGAACAAAGAAGAAAGAAATTATGGAAATAGACTTGGCCTTTTCTAAAATCCAAGATAGCCTTGAATAAAACAAAGGGATGAGAAAGGGGGTTTCTCCTTAGAATTGCGGTAGCAAGAATAAAATGTTACAAAATACAACCAAATATAAATGTAAAAAATGTGAAATTTTCAAAACAGAAACTACAAATAGATTTTAACAGATTAAGAAACTAAATGAAAAATTATATTCTAAATTCAGGATAGCAGTGGAATATCTTACAAGTTCTCCTTTTACAAACTGAGCAGTGCAATTAGGAAATTCATCTGTTTCAGGAAAGCAAAATACACCACCTCATGCATACTAGATAACTATATTGGTAAGAGATATTGTAGGTATTATGAAGCTATTGCTTCCTTTTCTAAAAAAAAAACTGGTTCAGTTAAATTTCATGGTCATCATAGGACTCCAAACTATTTAATTGATCTTCACAAACCTAGCCAAGTGTAAACTATGCCAGACATAGTTTCTCTATTGTATTAGTACAACCACACCCACTAATCTCGAGAAACTAATCCCATAGAGAACACGGCTAATTCCATTAAGTTAAAGAAACCTACAGAAGCATAAGAAAACAAAGATCTTAATCGACCGGTCCTGCCTCAGGCAAATTATTTTTCTCTAACTAGGAATAGATTTTCAAATAATGTTCCATACAAACTTAATAAAGGAGAACATGTGCTCTTTTGTTTCAAGCATTTCTCTTTCATCATCAGTGCTGAAGTTGTGTAGTTCTTAGGACCTATTCTCAGAAACCATAGGATAATTTGAATATCCTGCAGAGATCGAAGAAAGGCTTTCCTACCATTTTCTCATGAAGCGTTTGTTTCTTGATGTTGGATAGGTATATGATATTGCTTGAGCAGGGTCTGTGGGCCCTTTATCTTGAGGGGAATTTAGAAAGCTGTTTTGGAGTATTATTCTAGAGCTGCAATTCTATGCATCTATACTTGAAAAATAAAGTTCATTAAATTAAGCCAACAGGCATAGATTGATTTGCAAGTGTGCTATTGCAAATTAGTGCTTTGAATAGGTACATGCTTGATTAAAGATCATTGTCAAATGGCAAATGTTAATGTGACAAATACAAACATGCCTCCCTCCTCAGTAAAATTACCATTTTATTTATGTAGTATTTATATATAGCATACAATTATTTACATGCTGTTTTTCATCCCACCCAGTGCCCGAGTATACAACTAAATGCAGTAAAATTTCTTAGCAAAAAAAAAGAAAAAGAAAAAAAGAACAGGATTGACAAAAGGCAAAAACTTAGCAAAATAAAAAGATCATAGCAGCTCATCTGAGGTTTGAGAGGATGGAGCCCTATTGGGAACCTCTTGGAGGATGTAATGCCACAATTGAGGTGCCACAATACAGAAGGCTCTACCTCTGTGATAATCTCTCACTAACCTCTGGCTGCCCCTAAGCCTGAGCAGAGTTGGACTGGTGATCTGATTGGAAATTATAGTTGCCAATAAATAATGTCTCAGGCACAGGAAAAGCCATTAAATTTGTGGAAACCAATCTATCTTAATCCCCAGAATTAGGCAAAACAATGAAGAAGCAAAAGTTTCAGTTTCCATTATATTTGCCAAGGAAACTCTTAGTAGTTTTAGTAGGGAAGATCAAAGTTAAGATATCAAAGTAAAACCTTACCATATCACAAAATGATCCAATAGTCAATACCAACTAGATTCTTAATTATTTACTGTTTAAAATAATTAACAAAGTAATTTATTACCTAAAACCAATAAAACTGAACAGGTAATGTCTTCTTCAAGTTGAAACTTTTGTGACTTCATGAGCATGCCTATGCTGTTATCTTGGCTATATGGTAATAACATGTTGTTGTTATCTTCTGTGCTTTCTTTTTCTTCACAATCTATTTCCTTTCTTGAAGGTACTGTACTTACAAACCTTGACTCTAATTAGCTGCCATGTTTAGAGAAATCAGCCAATTATAGTATAATCATATATTGTACTCTACTGTACAATTTGCTATGCTATGCTATGCCATGCCATGCCATGCCATGCCATGCCATGCCATGCCATGCTATGCTATGCTATGCTATGCTATGCTATGCTATGCTATGCTGTTCAGTGGTGGGATTCAATTTTTTTTACTACCGGTTCTGTGGGTGTGGCTTGGAGGGCGTGGTGTGGCTTGATGGGCATGGCACGGGAAGGATACTGCAAAATCTCCATTCCTATCCCACTCCTGGGGGAAGGTTTCTACCGGTTCTCCAAACTACTCAAAATTCCACTACCGGTTCTCCAGAACTGGTCAGAACCTGCTGGATACCACCTCTGATGCTATTATATTCTATATATTTCTAGATTGTATAGAAGTATAATATTGATACAAAACTAAAACTATACAGGACTGAAATATCATCATTTATTTTGAGAATAGAAAATAGAAAACCACCAGTGAACTCAGTGGCACTTATTAGATATGTTTCATAATGTTTATCTATAGTATTTATTCAAGGAAACAAATCCCTATTTGTACTTCTTAGAAAATTGTCATTGTTTGGGAAAAGGAAAACTATTAACAAATTCAAGTATATGATTTGTTAATTCAGAGACAATTAAAAGTTATTTCTTATTTCTAGATGGTGACATTATTTTTAACAATATTTTTGTTTCATTTTTTCCCTGCTTCCTCAGAAAGTGTTTATATTCTCTGGATCATTTAGAAAAAACTTGGACCCTTATGGACAATGGACTGATGAAGAACTATGGAATGTTACTGAAGAGGTAGGAAATGTCCACCTTTGTTCTTTAACTCTTTATAATGTATGCATAAGTGAACATCCATTTTAGAAACGTGGATTATAATTTTCATATAAATAAGCAAATATACAAATAGGAGAAGATTTTCCCAAGAACTTTGTCACCTATTGTGACAGTTTATAAAATAGATTTCTCCTTGTTCCTTAGAATATTCTTGATAAAAGAATTACACATATAATTAGGGAAATCACTAAATGATTTTATTGGTTTGCTTGAAAGTTTACAACATTAGAATCTCCACTGTCTTGGTGACTTTATTTACTCTTGCTTGTTTTACTTTTGCATTGTCTTTATATCCTACATTTGTTTGTTAATGGGGTTTAAAGCTACATTTGGAAATGTGGCAAAGAGCTGGGTCAGTGTACAATGCTCTGATTGTGAGGATACATTCAGGAATTAGTAAAATCAAAGCATAATAGAAAGTCAAAACTAGAATTCTGAATCAACTATCATCATAAGGTATGCTCCTGCACAGTAAAAACTGGAATCCTGTTCAGTGGAAACTGAAAAGTAGATAATTTTAAAATGTTTGAGCACTCCTAGGTATCATGTTATATTTTGGAAACTTATTGCTTCCATGACTAATATAAAGTTAGAAATAAAACAATAATCAAAATGACATTTTAAAAAAAAATTATAATATACTTTTATAATGTTTATTTTATAATATGTTTTATATCATTCTCCAGCTGAATTCATCTGGAGTTGTACATTTGAATATTCTGTATACAAGCTGTGAAACATTATATAAAAGAGAGCTAACATGCTAATATTTTGAAAACACTTATAAGAAGACACACACAAAAAATTATACACAGCTTAATTAAAGCATCTCTTTATTAAGGCATTTCTTTACCACTTAATGTGCCAGGATGATGACAATTCACAAATTAGCTCATAGGGAGATGTAGATAGGTGATCCTTGAAATATAAAAGCTTCAAAAGTTTTTTTTTAAACCATCAGCATTTGGGCTGGAAATAGAGTGGAAGTCATCAAGTATCATAGCATAAATTTATTTGGCAATGTGAACAGATTATAATGTTCTAATCATCTTCAAAAACAGTGGAACAGGTGCAGTGGTGTTGAAAGAGTTTCCAGGCCTAACACAGGCCACGAAACAGATTACTCATGTGAAAAAAAAATCGTTCTATGACAAGTTCTGCCCATCACTAGCTGGCAGGAAAACCATTTGCCAATTATTGTGCTGAAGACAGAACAGAGCAGTTCTGTCTGTAGGATTTTGCTTACCATCTTTAAACCTCAGATTCCTTTCCTCTTATTACTCATTTTACCATAAGACAAGCTGATAACATTATTTTTTGTTTCTTTTAGAAAGGGAGGGGTGCTCCTATTTGTCCATTGTTTTCTTATTTCAATCTTGTGCTAAATAAGTAATGTCCAAATAGTTACAGCACTTGCAGTATATTTGCTATCTGCCAATCCAGATGGATCACCAACACAGCTTGTCTATGTTCATCTCTTGAAAGAGACAATAACAGAATGACCACAGATCGAAGTGTGCCTGTATATGTGTGGTGTGTTACTTGAAATGGCAATAAATGCTATCAATCATTGACCTGTAACTACTTCATTTCCAGTGTAATAGGTGGTAAGCCACAATAGATTTTACATTATTAGGCACTGTGGTGGTGCAGTGGTTAGAATGTAGTATTGCAGGTTAATTCTGCCCATAGCCAAGAGATCAATCCTGACTGACTCAAAGTTGATTCAGCCTTCCATTCTTCCAAGGTCAGTAAAATGAGGACCAGATTGTTTGGAGGCAATATGCTGACATTGTAAATTGCTCATACAGTGGTGTAAAGCTCTATGGACCGGTATATAAGTCTAAGTGCTATTGCCAATGCTATTGCTATTGTTTCAGAAGAGCTAAGGACAACTTAAGTGCATCTCAGTCAGTGTTTGGAAGCGAAACAAAAACATCTCAAGAAAAAAAACCACAATTGTTGGGGCATATTTATAGGATAATGTAGTAGTTAAGATATTGCAATTAGATCAGATACTGATTCAGTTCTTATTTACTTAGTTTACTTGATGACCTTGAAGTAGTCATTCTGTTTCAACTCTTCTATCTTACAGGGTTGTAGTAAGGGTGAAATTTAGAGATTCCTGTTATGTGTCTCAGAAGGATTAGGGTTAGGAGGATCTTGAATGGGCTTGGAAACTAAGGAGAATCAGGCTTAATTAGTCCTTCAGAGTACATCAGGGCTATAGACTGGGAATTAAAGAGAAAAACCCCATAAGAAGGAAATGGCAAAGCATTTCTGCATTGTTGCCAAGAAAACTACAAGGACATAATTTAAAAAAATCATGTAATTTGACTGAAAGGAAATTTTACTCATCTTGCGAGATATATGTGTTTTTTAATTATCAGAGGAAAGGTGGCATGTAAATGCAAAAAACAGAATATATGAGTCCCAGTCTATTCCCAACCAACAGTCTCACAAGTAGCATAGTTCGGACCACTGAGTACTGCTGAGATTCAGAATAACAAAATAGTATTGTATTTTTATTACATATAATGTTTATTATAACAGTCTGTCTAAGTCCTAAAGGTAAAGATAAATGTTTCCCCTGTCCAGTTGTGTCTAACTCTAGGTGGTAGTGCATTTGCATGTTCTCAAACTGCTAGGATGGCAGGAGCTGGGGCAAGTAATGGGGACTCACCCAGTCACGTGGCACTAAGGTCTTGAACCCAGGCTGTCAGCTTTCTAGCTGACAAGCTCAGTGTCTTTAACTGCTAAGTGTAGATAATTTATCAAGTCTCTCATAGGTACTTCTGTCATAAAACTAAGCATGAAAAAAACCTGAAATGAGATCAGAAATGCTTGAGAGCAGCAGGTCTTTGTGGGACAAATTGATACCTTCACTTTACTTATTTAATTATGTTTTAATTTTGACATTATTATTTTAAGGAAGTGAAAGTAAAACCACACACACACAAATAAGATGCATCTTTTTATCTTCAGCAATAGAGGGTGTAATATTTTACATTGTAATGGCTCCCTCTGGTGATAAAACATTTTTATCTGTTTTGTTTTGAAACAGGTAACTTTTATTTTAGTGATTTGAGAATTATTTTGAGACAAGTTCAGGAATAATAAAAGGCTAAAATGGTACTTTTTAAGGGCACTATTTACCTATTATCCCATCTCAAAAGTATATTTTAAAAAGACGCAAAACAATCCAATCCCATCCTCTCTGGGGTCTTCTGTAAGGGTTACAGAAATGATACCGGGAGGTTATTTTATAAATACTTATTATTTAGAACACACCTTTATTATTTTTATAAATAACCAAAAGCTGTGAACATATCTAATACTTCTTCGTACTCCTATTTTCCCAAAACAATAAGTCTGTGAGGTGGGGTGGACTGAGAGAGAGTACTGACTCAAAATCATCTAGCTGGTTTTCATGCCTAAATTGGACTAGAACTCATGGTCACCTGGTTTCTAACCTGGTGCCTTAACCACTAGATGAAACTGATTCTTTGCATTGTTTGTTTCAGTAATCCTTATTTAGCCTTATCAAGAGTATCTGGAACTGAAATGCCACAATAGATTTGAACATCACTAAAAGAAAGATCGTATCAGAAGTGCATAATTTAGTAAGTGTGAGAGATAGCCTTCAGCAGCTTGTCCATATCCTCAGACCACATAGATGAAAGATAACCATGAAAACAGACAGCAGATAACAAAATGATTGATAAATTGTTAAGAAATGCTACAACCAAGAAATCCAAGTAAATTTGAATGGTTGGCTGGAACAAGGGAAAGAAAGCAAAAAGTTATTTCCCAACATTTTATCAAAATTGAAGCAAACTTCAAATTAAATTTGAAGTAGAAACTCAGGATTACCAGAATTTCTATGGAAATCAAATCAAACAGAACTCTGAAACATGAAAACTGATCACTTCTGCACATTATTTTTTTAAAGCTCCTGTTAGGACAGGGTTTCTTTATTCTCCAGTGAGACGATGGCATCCAGGAGAATTCTGGGTAGGCTCCTCTTCCATGCAATATGACAGAGCTTGAAAACTGAGGACACGGCCACCTGTCACTCATCCCCAGTTTTCGGCTCTGTCATTGCATAGATAAGAGCTTGAATCCGTTCCTCCTGGAACGGATTACATGTTTCTAATTTTTTTTTTAATTTAGTTTGAATATTTCTTTACCCTGACAGCGTCAGGAGGCTTCCGGGCCAAGCCCGAGGTCTAGAGAGATCGAGTAGGTGAAAGGAGAAAGATTTAGCCTCTTTATCTCTCCGATCGGCCAGGCATCAGCTGTGAGGCGGGCGCGCCTTTTCGGGCGGCGCTTTTACAGGCAGCTCCGGCGCGCCCGCAGATGCCTTAGCCGGCAGTTTGGAACCTCCAAGAGCAACTGGCCGGCGCGATTTAGGGCTGCTCATACAGAGCCCTAGCGCCTACTATCTCAGAGCAGATCTTTCGGATTGTCCCCAACGGCTCAGCGCCTGCCATTTTAAACGCCGGAATTGGCGCGAACGCCATTTTGGAGGTTGGTTTAGTCGCGGCCGCCATTTTGGAGCCCAGATCACTCGCTTCTCGGTCTGGCGTGGTGCGGTAGTGCGATCGAGAGCGGGGTGTTTTTTTCTGAGCCATCAAGGGTTGCTTCTCAGTACCCAAGCATTCTAGCACAGCGGCTTGGTGCTTTGCTCGGCAGTTCTCCACATCGCCCGTCTCGGAATTTGGCTTGGACTCATTTGCCTCAGGTTCTCAGACTGCGTTGGAGTGGAGAAGCGCAGCGGCCTAGTATCGGTGAGGACTCCTGCCCTGGTGGGTGGTTGTGCAGGGACCTAGGCAGTCACATCAGAAGCCCACGGAGCTCAGGGTGCCTTGGCACACCAGGCACTGAGCACCCCTGCAACTGGGCCTCATGGAAGACAATCCAGAATTAGCAGGCCCTTCTTCCCCCGCAATGGCCTCTTCCTCCAACTCAGCAGCCAGCATGGTGAAGGTGGCTAAGATTAAGGCCAGGGCCATCTCCCACTCCAGGACCTCTAAGATACAGAAAAAAGCTGAGATTAGGCTGCATAAGGCCCTGGAGAAGCAGGCCAGTAAAGGAGCCAAGGAGGCAGAGAGGGAGGCCTTGCCTAGAGAGCTCTCGCCGCCACCGCAGTTCAAAATTAAAGACCTTCCTGTTTATTCAGGCTGGCCTGGCCTGAGCTTTCCCTGGTCCAGTCCCCGGTGGTTTTAGGG
>JAOYMU010000283.1:46735772-46748229 GCA_025802295.1 Psammodynastes pulverulentus
TTCAAGCTCTGTCGTATTGCATGGAAGAGGAGCCTACCCAGAATTCTCCTGGATACCATCGTATTCACAGAGAAGGACCATATCAGGTAGGACCAATGCCCCTTTTAGTTGTGGGATTTACACCTCTCTTTTTCCTAACATGGTTGGGAGAAGCACTGCATGTGATTCTTGAGCAACCAATATGAGTCGTTTCAAGGCCCTAGTTTCTGTGGCTGGTTGTCATCCTGTTCATCATATGGCCTTTTCTGTGCATATTCAGTTGGTAGACTGAAGAATTTTGTACAATCTTGCCAAAGGAACCTCAACATCAATATTTTCCTTACCATGAGATAGCAGCAGGAGCATCTGCAAGGGAATCAAAAAATTCAAGAGATGGTTGAAACTGTGCAATCAATGCCTTATTTTTGCATACGCATTGGGTGGCCATGACTACCATTTGGTTGGACTTGGTAGAAACCAAAATGAGGCTACTCCCAGCTTTAAGAAAGAATATCTTGAAGCGTCACTTCTGTCATTGTTAGCATTCCCCACAAAGGCTTGTTAACTTGGTATACCTTTCTGCCAAACTCCCCTGTATAAATATCCTTTTCCCTATTGTCATTCTTTCAGTTAATATTCACTTTTTTCAGTACTAAAACTTTATTAGTATGGAAACAGAAGAACTGTTGAGAGCAATACTTGGTTCCTTAATATACATAAAAGTACATGGGTGGAATATTGCAAAACAGATTTTAGCAGGAAATGATAGCATTTTTATAGGTAAAATCAGGGACTAGAGGCAAGTTCTCAGGTGAAGAAAGGTTTATTTGCGCAAGGTTCAGGTGCAAGTAGCAATGCCAAAGTCTGAACCCCGAAGGGTGTACAGTTGCTAGCTTTTATACCATAAATGACGCGCATAACATACGTACCTATAGTGCAGATTACAGTAGGCAAGGAACGGGAAGCTACATATGGGAACAGCTGATATAACCTTTTCTCAACGGTTACCACAAGATATATTTGGGGCTGGTCGTGGGATGTGGCTGGGCTGGGCTTGTGCAACCTTATCAGACAGAATGCAGCTGTCAGCTCAGCCCAGCAGTTTCTCTTCCCCAAACCATTTCTTGGATGCAAGCAGATAGAAACAGGAACTAACATATGTGAAGAATGGTTCAAGGCCTGGTCAGGCCTTGACCTATCTATGAGCCTTGAGATCCGGGCCACTGTCCTTCTCAGCATGGTAATGCTGAGGTTGTTTATTTGTGGTTTTATGCCTAACTATGGAATTGCATCTATTGAATTATTCTCATACATTGTTTAGATTAAAGATTTGTATTTACCATGCATTCTTTATTAGATATAGGTACAAACCCCTTATGTCTCTTTAAAAAAATCATGGCAAACAAACAGAGAAGTACAACAAACAAGTCAGAATTAAGATAACAAATTATAGCTTTGTATTAATTCCCAAACATGCTAAATGAGTTCCATGTGCTCCAAAGATTTTGTGTCAATATCCTGTACTAGCTTTATCTCACATGGCATATGAAACATTACATTGGTCTATGAATAATGCTCCAAGGCTTTAATTACTGAAATAAAACAAAGCCACTTGTGTGATACAAAATGTTTCTTTTTCTCCCCTCTCTTTGTCCAATTGTTATGCTTTCAGGTTGGACTGAAATCTGTAATAGAGCAATTCCCAGGCCAGCTTGACTTTGTTCTTATTGATGGTGGCTATGTCCTCAGCCATGGACATAAGCAGTTGATGTGTCTTGCCAGATCAATTCTCAGTAAAGCTAAAATTCTTCTTCTTGATGAACCAAGCGCTCATCTTGATCCAATGTAAGTACCACAAAAATACTGCACAGTTCGCTTAGTAACCGTCCAAAGTTATAACGGCACTGGAAAAGTGACTTATGACCATTTTTCACCCTTTTGACAGTTGCGGTGTCCCCATGACCACATAATTTACAGTTGGAAGCTTGACAATGGGCTCATATTTATGACAGCTGCAGTATCGCATAGTCATGTGATCTCCTTTTGTGACCTTCTGACAAGCAAAGTCAATAGGGAAGCCACATTCACTTTATAACCGTGTTACTAACTTAACAACTGCTGTGATTCCCTTAAGAAATGTAGCAAGAAAAGTCATAAATGAGGCAAAACTCACTTAACAATTTTCTCACTTAGCAACATAAAGTATGGGCTCAGTTGTGATCGTAAGTTGACGGCTACCTATATTCAGGGCTTTTTTTCTTCCGAGAAAGGTGCCAGAACGCACCCCCCCTCGTCGCGCTAAAAAACCCGAAAGTGATAGCGCGCGATTGGTGGAGACGGACCATGTGATCCGGACTCCGAAAAGGATCCGGAACGCAGTTCCGCCCCGTTCCCACAGAAAAAAAGCCCTGCCTATATTCATATATATTGGCTATAATGAATTGATTCTGGTTTGCCTGCATTCAGAATTTTACACTACAAAAGTACGTACTGAATTTATAAAAAAGTGTATCCTTTGCCCTATTTATAGTTCAATATAAAAATGGCTTTCAACAGTTTGGATGCCATCTTGCAATTCCTTCTTCTAATTTCATTATATACATAATGCTTAAATGATCTAGAGAATAAATATAAAATATATGGCGACTCTCTCCAAGGTCCTTATAAGTTACCCCTACTTGAAAAAGAAGCACTATATTTTGTACTGTATTCATTTTTCACTTCTTGCTAGTTGAATTGGTCTCTTGCTATGAGCTTGGAAGAGTGTTGATTTATTATGTACCATCAAGTTGGTGCTGATCTTAGTAATCATGCAGACTGTCTTCAAGATAATTTGTCTCCAATCTGATTCTTCAGTTCTTCCAACAGTGCACCTATCATCATTCTAAGTGTATCCACCTTGCTGCTGGTAGCCATAGGATTATTGCATCCTTAACATTTAGATGATAGGTAGAAGTTGAACAAGTATCTTCTTAAAGCTAAACTTCTATTTAGTTAGGCCCAGAAATAATATTTGGTACTCTTCAAGCTTTAAAATATTGTAATAATTTCCAACAATAATGGCCAGTATGCAATCACTTTAGTTATTGTCTATACATTGCAGGATGAAGGCCTCTTCTGCATGTTTCCAACCAATACTGTCCTGAGCTTTCTTTTACCAATTGGGGCCACAATTCTTGCTGATGTCATCAATCCATCTTGTTTTAGGTGTCTTTTGTGGAAGCTTTTTATCAAGTGGGATCCATTCTATGACTGTCTTAGTCTACCTGCCATCAGTTCTTCTTGCTATGTGACCAGCTCATTTCCATTTCAATTCTTTTACTCCCTTGATGATATAATAAACTTTCGTTTGTTGTCTAATCCATGTGCAGGTCTTTCTATCTTGTCTTGTAATGCCAAGTATGTATCTTTCCACGGTTCTTTTGCACCACTTGTAGTTTTTGTATTCCTTGCGAGGTTAGTGCCCATGTTTCACTCACATATGTTAGAGCAGGTAGCACACACTGATTGAAAACTCTTCTCTTCAGGCATAGGGGGAGGTTGTTCTTGAGAATTACACTTAACTTGCCAAATGCTGTTCAATTTCCTTTATTGTACCACCTTCCATTGAGATCTGTTGGCCAAGGTATATGAAATGGTTTACTACATCTTGTTTTTCTCCAGATATATATTTTTTCTTTCTTTGGTGAATTTATTAAACATAACCTGTCTTTTTTCAGGTTTATTTTTAAGCCAAATGGTTCTCCATTTGGCTTAAAGCTCTTGAATGTGTCTTGTGAGAAAAGAACAACATCATCTGCAAATCTTAAGTGATTTAAATAGGCACCATTGATTTTTATTCCATTTTTTGCCCAGTCTAGTTTGTGAAATACTTCTTCAAGGCAGGCTTAGAAAAGGATAGGTGATATTGCATCGCCTTATCATACACCTCGTTCTATGTTTATTTCCACTTTAAGATCATTAAAGAAAATTATTGCCATTGTTTTTCACATATTGATTGTAGTAAGTTTATGCAAGCAGTGTCTATGCCTTGGTTGAGCAATGCATTAATTATTGCTTACTGCAATACTGAGTAAACACCTTTTTGTAATCAGTCAAAGCCATGCACAGAGGCATGGTGTACTCGTTGTACCTGTCAGGTCTCCCTGCTATCCTAATCCTAAGAAAGAAAATGCCAAATCCATTGATTTAGAGAAGTAGTACTTTTGTTAAGAATGAACTGATAGCAGCAAAAGCAAGGCAAGATCTGGGGAAAACCCGTGCAAAAGTTACAGATTGAAAGGCACCTCCAAACACTCCCCACAAGGTCCAGCACAGAAAGACTAATCAGAGTCCAATAGGATGTTATGGGAAAGGCTCTTCTGCAGGTATTGTATGCCTCTGGAGTCCCAGGAAAGTTGGCCTTGAAAAAGTCTGATCAACTCCACTCAGCAGCACCATAGTTCACAAGTGAAAACCTCTCTTCCAATTCTCATGGGAACTCTTCACAATAGTCTGCTTCCCCATACTAAATGCCTAACCCCACCCCCTACTCCTGTTTCTCTGGCAGCCAAGAGCAAGCAAGCTGCAAACTCCATATTGGGGATCCTTCTGATAGTGCCTTTCAATGACTTACTGAACAACCTGGATGTGATCCATTGTGCTGTATCTCCTTCTGCACTCTGCCTGCTCCTTTGGCTGTGTGTCATTTAATGTTCTCAATATTCTTTTTGCTATTGGTGAAAACCTTGTAGATGACTGAAAGAAGGCTTATTGGGCAATAGTTCTTTAAATCATCTTGGGCCCCTTTCTTGTTCATAAAAATCACTTCAGCATTTTTTCATATATCCAGTATTTTTTCTTCTCTGCGGCATCTTGATTATAGTTTTACTAGTTATCTTACGTAAACTGTGATTATCTGCTTTCAGCCTTTCACCATAACAGTCATTTCCTGAAGCTTTGCCATTTTTCATTGATTTTATGGCATTTGATTCTTCCTCCACTAGCATGTCTGGCATTTCCTCTTTCATGGGTAGGTGTTGTTACTTTTGTTACTCTTGATTGTTGTATAGCTCCCAGTAGAATTTTCCAATTATTTCTAAAACTTTCCCAACACAGAGCCATCGTCACATTTTAATGCAAAATCCTTCTTTCTTGTATTTATAAACTTGCATTTTGCTCTATCAAACCCTTTGATTTTTTTAAATTGTCTTTTTCACAAGCTTCATGTTAAACTGATGTGTTTCTTCTTGTATACATTTCTTATGGTCTTGCAAAGTTCAACGTACTCCAGTTGATTAGGGAAACTTCAGCTATTCTTCATTGTCCATCGTTTTTTCATTAAATCAATAGTTTCATCAGAGATTTGATGTGTTTTTCTGGTGGTGCTTTTCTGGTGGTGCTATAGGTATAGGAGATTTAAGGATGTTTTTGACTATTTGTTATTTTGGTCCATAATGATAATCTCTTCCAAATTCTGCAATAGAGGAAAGCAGTTTGATAGATTAATCTCAAAATCACTATTCTCTTCTAACAGCTTATCACTCTTTATTTTTGTTTTTGTGTGTGTGACATCGTTATCATTTTCATATGCTCTTTTAAATCTATCTTCACTTTAGCTTGTACCATTCTATGGTCACTTCCAATGTTAAAATGATTGATGACAATACAATTACACAATATGGTTTTATCATTTGACTTGATGTAGTCAATTTCACTTGTGTACCCAGATGGACTCTTCCATGTCCATTTTCTGTTAGCTTTTTTCTTGTAAAATGAGTTCATGATATAAAGTTCCTGTCCTTCAGCAAAAACTACTAGCCTGTTGTCTCTATTATATTATTCACCACTTCCATACAGGCCAGTCGCCTTTTCTCCATGTATTGTTATTCCTATTCTTGCATTAAAGTCACCCATTAATATTTTGTATTGGCATTTTTCTTTGTGTTGAAGGCAGGCCACATCATCATGAAACTCTTCGACCTTATCATCACTATAGCTTATTGTTAGCGCATAAGCGTGTATTGTTTGTTCAATTGAATGATGTATTGGGCTACTCTGTTTGATATACTTTCAAATTTTACTACAGTCTTTCAGTTTTTGGTTGATGAAAAACTGAACTCCACCACATTGTCCATCTTTGGTACCTCTAGTGCAGAGTAAATGCCCGGTCCTATCAAGTTCAACTACATTTTCAGGTTATCATCATGTTTCACATAATCCAATGATATCCCAATGTATATAGTTGAGTTCAGTTAGCAGTTCTTTTAGTCAAGCATCCGTTTTCATTGTTCGAATGTTGACTGTTCCTACAGTATGTCCAAAGTCCAAAGGCAGCCTGATTTAACCTGGTGATTCCCTAGGTAGTTGCCCTAGGGCCTCCAGGGAATGAGGACTGTTTTATATTAGCATGTGGAAGGAATAGACCATAATCTGCCATGCTAGTCCAATGCAGGTTGGCAGATGTGATCGGTGTTAGTCTGCAATATAATGCAATATATGCAATATAAAGGGCAATATGCAATATTCTCTTGTTATAAAAACACTACAATAATGTAAGCTAATTTAATTACTGCAACTATTGCAATTTCCCACTAAACTCTGGGAAATAGCTTGGTAATTATATTTGTTCCTTGATCATTGTTTGATCCTTGTAATCTTGTGTCTATAGTTATAGTACTTGAGATTGCTTAAGGAGGAAAAATAACTATTAAACAAATGTAACCAATTGTCCATTTTTTTCTTTCTTGTAGCAAATACTAACTTTCTTTGGCTAAGTCAAGAAACATAATATATACAGGAGCATAAAATAAGCACACACTTAATTTTGGTTTGTTTTGCCATGAAAGTTTCCTTAGAAACTAGTTAGGCTTAACTTTAACTGTATGTGTCATTATGATATTGCATTTGAACTTTAACCACCGTAGAGTAATATAATAAAAGTGGACAAACATTGTAAAAACGTCTGTTCAAAATCTTGGCATTTAACTACATTTTTATATTACATTTGTTCACATATTAAAAAATGTTTCTCTTTCAGGACCTTCCAAGTCATCAAAAAGACGCTCAAGCAAGCATTTGCAAACTGTACAGTGATTTTATCAGAACATAGATTAGAAGCTCTGCTAGAATGCCAGCGATATTTGGTGAGCGGTGATTTAAAAAAGTAAATCCTAAGATATATCAAAGAATTTGTTGCAGCCAATACATTTTTGCATCATTTTATTTTTACAGTTGACCGTTACCTCTCCCAGTGTCAGAAACTACTATATACAGTCCCCTCAATCTCTAAAGTGGCTTATTGTGTTTTGTATAAATACCAGTTTGAAAAGCTCATTCTTGTTTGGATTCCAATTAATAGCAAGCAGTTAGATAGCAATCAACAACTTGGCACTCCTAGACTAGCTCAATTGCCTGCCTTGGTATAGCTGTTAATAGAAGCCACTTTTCTAGGAACACATATTTACTTGGCATCCTCCTTCTTAACCCTGGTGTGTAAAATAGATAGGAATTATATAACCTATTCTTACTAACCATAATGAAGGCAAATAAAAATAAAATGAATTTTATGTCTACCTCCTGGCTCTGCATAATGAGACAGGTGACTAGGGAAATCTATCTTCTCTTGCTTGAGAAATAGATCAACCTTTCCACATGTAGACAGAATTAATTTACTTTCAGAAAAACAGAAACCAAAGAGAAAAATAAAACTCTTTTTTGAAGTTTATGTACAGTACACATTGTCAACCCAACCAAAGCAAACACCTTCGAGATCTTCCAAAATTTGAATCCAAAACTTTATTGTGTGCATCATTTCAGCACTGAAGAAGGCAAAACCAGCTCTAACTAATTCCTGTGCTAACCCACATAGTTACGGTATGAATTTTCCCCTCCCTCGATTAGTACAAGTCTCATTGTCCAATTGAGTGTCATTATTTTGTTATGAGAAAAGTCTCTTCCGATGTATCCTTGGTTCTCATGGCTCTTCTGCTTGAAGTCTGGAGCCTTCATTCCAAAGGTGGGATTCAAATTTTTTTACTACTGGTTCTGTGGGTGTGGCTTGGTGGATGTGGTGTAGCTTGGGCATGGCAGGGAAAGGATACTGTAAAATCTCCATTTACACCCCACTTCTGGGTGAAGGTTACCACCGGTTCTCCGAACCACTCAAAATTTCCGCTACCAGTTCTCCAGAACTGGTCAGAACCTGCTGAACCACCTCTGCTTCATTCCATCTTGCCCTTCCCTCCCCAGTAGTTCTTCTAATGTTTGCAATGGCATAAGTGTGCTTCAATCTTGACACGCATAAACAAACAGATGAATGGTAGAGGAACTAATGATAGAGAGCTGTGATAGCATTTCAACAGAATCTCCAATGGGATAATGCAGAAAGAAGAAAAAAGCTCTGAGCTAACCAAGGCTTACAACCACTGAATTTCGATAAGAGGAAATATACATCAGAAATAGAAATCAGGGACACACATTGCAGAGTAAAAGTGATCTAACATAGTATTTCTAGATCAGATTTCTTACCCAATATTTAGAGATAAAAATGTTTCAAAAGTAAATGTTTTTCTGCTTCCTTCACTGGAGTTTCCAGATTCTAATACTTTAATTAGAGACTCAGCAATCTAATGTAGCTCCTTTTGCTAGCTCCAATATGTTGCTTCTTGCCTAGACACTTAAAAGGTAAAAGGTAGTTCTCTATAGGAGAGGAAGAACTGGGAAGGATTTCTTTCTCCTATATGCAAAAGTAAGCATCTCTCCTCCCAGAGTGACCTGTTTCAGGCACAGGTATATGTAAAGGCATTAGAAAATAAGCGTAATAGAGAAAAAAATGGTGGGCAGCCCCATTGGTAAAATCAGCTTCCTCTTCCTCTTCTTCCATTCTTCCAAGGTGCCAAATCCCAAATATACACAAGTAGATTCCAGACAAAATCTGAAGAACAAACTGGAGAAAATGACAGAGTAACAATAGGAAACTAAGCAGTATTTTGTTTTCTGCTTCTTCTACAGTTCATCTGGCAAACTAAATAGTCATTCTTTCAAAACAATATGTTTAAACATTTCTCTACATGCTAGTAATTGAAAATCTGGAGCAAAAAGTGAAATAGCCAATTTTTTTTGAATGCTACTGTTGCTGGTTTGAAACTGATGATCTTCAAAATACTTTTGTTTTTTAAAAAGTAATATATAAAAAGAAACACAGGTTTTGTATTAAAGCACTAACTGTCCTGAACACAACCTTTCTTAAAAAAATTATAGTTCAACTGCACAATTATGCTAGCAAGAACATGTTATGTGTAAGTCAGAAAAAGCATACTTTTCTTCACAGCAAAAAAATCATAAATCAAACATGTTTGTTTGCTGAATGCTTTGATGTATACCTATTCCAAATGTTTATTTCTATTTCTCCACTATTCTTCTTCATTTATTGCACCCCAAACACATAAAGGTATTTTTTGGCAGAAAGGGAGAAGAATTGCCCTTCATTCCATAAGTATTATTCAACAATGATACCAAGTTTGTCAGGGCCTTCAACAGTCTCCTTCAAGTGAAGTTCTCACCTACCCACCTCTCATGTGATACAGTCACTCTTTGAAGGTGATGTCAACACAAAAGCTTGCAGAAATCTTCTTCATCAGTAACAAAACCTTCCTGACTGTATTTTCTTCCATTTCCCCTTCCCCTCCTCTCCTGTTCCCCTTCTCTTGAAGCAAGTTGGCACTAACTGCAGTAAAACTGCATATTAATATGTAGTGTTGTTATGTACACAACCCAAAATTTATGAGAGATTCAACATATGCTGGAAAAGGGAAAATAATATGTGATGGACCAGTAAGTCCTTCTGAAGATTGAGTCTACTATAATAACATTCTTTAGCTTATGCATAAGGTAGATACCATGCTCAAATAAAATAAAATTGCAGGGGGAGGAAGAGGAAAAAGAAGAGGAAAAGGAGAAGGAAGGTGGAGGAGAAGAGAAAGAGGAGGAAGAAGAAAACAACAGGCTGAATGGAAGAAATGCTGTGTCTGGATCTTGGAAATAATATGAAGATAATTGTCAGCAAAGTGATAGAAATATCTATTTAAAAACTCATTGACTTTAATGTTGCTTATTTCCTAGTTAGTTATAGAATTATAGCCTAGGATGCCTACTTCTGGCAGTTATTAATTCGTTCTGTGTAATATATAAATGTATATTTTCTAGAGATATGAAATAATATTCTTGCATAATGGGAATTGTACAAATACAACAAATAATTTGCTGATTATTGTCATTCTATAAGATAGCAATTGATTCCTGGAAATATAAATTCATAAATAAATTTTATTTTCTCATTCTGATTTATTAGGTCATAGAAGAAAATAAAGTCAGGCAATATGAATCAATACAGAAGCTCCTCAGTGAAAAGAATTCTTTCCGTCAAGCAATCAGCTATTCCGATCGAGCCAAGCTCTTCCCAATATATCCTAGGAACTCAAGCAAGCGAAGGTCAAGGCCTAAAATCAGTGCTTTGCCAGAGGAAACGGAGGAAGAAGTTCAAGAAACCCGGCTGTGAAGATGCCTCAAGATGCTGTTGCAAACAGTTTCCTAGAATTGTTCTGAGACAAATACCAGAACAAATGGAAACAGAAAGAACAACCACTAAAAATGCTGGAACAAGAACAGATTTAGGAATTTAAATTAATGAATGTGTAATCTGTCTGCATAAAATGCTTTAAAATGCAAGGGTCAAATTAGATATCAAGAACATGTATGTTAGATCTGATCCCAAATAATTTTTTCATAAAATATCTTCTTTTTACAGACATGGGATGATCAAGATGGTAATCAAGTTTTTAAGTTACAAATTGAATTTTTAAATATCACAGTAAATTTTTTTTACAGTATGTGAATATCATACAAAACAAGCATAGGTTGCACTTGTTGTATTTTAAGCTACAGTAAATCCATAAGCAAGTCTGATTCTAAAGGGCTGTTGTTTTTTTATCAGAGAACAGACCAGAGACAAAGCATATACCTTTTGAGATCGTTGCAAAAGAGGTCATGAACTGCATTTATTGCTGTGCAAATTATAGATATGTCAGCCAAAATGAATATTTATGTTCTGGATTAACAAAAATACAGGAATTGCCAGCTCTTAGTTTTTGACAAAATTGGGCATTTAACATATGAGAACATAAATTTAATTAGGGATTTTTAAATTATTTTTCCTATGTGTGAAAAGGACATGGGAAAAATGTGATTGAAATGTATACAGTTTTTGAAATGTATACAGATGCATGAAAGCTGCATAACTTTTTAAAAAAGATTATACCCATTCATGCGATAGAAATTATATTTAATTTCAAATATATTATCTGTTATAGTAGCCAGGAAAATATGAATTAAAAAGTAGGAAGATGGAATTAATGAATTGCATTTGTCTTTTTCTGAAATAATTCAACTTTGTTGGTATTTTGTCTGTTCTGTTTGTCAGATTAATCTCTTCCTATATGAGGCAAAAGACACGAAGTTCTGCTCCAATAAGATATAGTAGCTGATGCTTCATAACCATTGTAAAAGAAAGGGTTAACTGCTAATCTACTTCTCTATTGTATATGAATCAGGAGAATTTAGCATTTAATTGTTTTTATAGCTAGCAAAATGAGTCTGGGCATTGTTTTCAGTTTTTAAAATTTAGCATTGTTTTTAATTGTTAGAATTTGTAATTTTTTAGTGGAAAGAAGAAAAAAATTACTTGACTTTTGTGATCTTTTATACCATACTATTTTATAGTTAACTGAAATTTCTCTAGCATATTTATTTCATAACTTCATTAAAATTACTGTGGCAGTCCTTTGATAAGAATGTTCTATATTTTGAAAATAAAATGTATAACAAATTGTATTGGAATTTAAAGGGCCATCACAATTGTTTTTATTTTAAATTTTTATACAATTTAGAGAAAAATCTGTAATGAAAATCCTAGCTACTAACTGCTGCATTACATATTTTGCTTATTTTTGTTGTCTTAATTGTTTTAATGTGCAGTAATAACATTAATTCTGATCAGTGAGGTTGTGTAATGCAACATCTTGAGACCATTTTTTTCCCTTATTTCTACAGTGAGTTTAGCTATAGTTTTGATTTGGTAGCCAGGGTTCAGATCAGATCAGCAATGTCACAAGGCAGTTCCTGAAGTATCCTGGTGCTATTTTCTAGATCCTTTTAAGCAACCAGTAGCATTTTATTTAGGTCCAAAGGCCTACTAGCAATTACCACAATGACCTCCAAATTGGTGTTTCTCTGCTGATCTATTTTGTAACATTCTGGCCATCCTATTCTCTACAACCTGCAGATTCTGAGGTAGATGCACATAGAGTGAGAACAACCAACCAATGGAACAGCTTGCCCTCGGAAGTTGTAGGAGCACCATCACCTGAGACCTTCAAGAAGAGATTGGACTGCCACTTGTCAGAAATGATGTAGGGTCTCCTGCTTGTGCAGGGGGTTGGAC
>JAOYMU010000283.1:46751491-46761808 GCA_025802295.1 Psammodynastes pulverulentus
AATTTCTCTAGACCGTGGTTTTTAACATTCATTAAAATTATTAAATTATTAAAAGCTTAAAACTAAAAACTAAAACCCCTCCCTGCCTCATGCCTCCTCTCCTGATATATGTCTTACATATGTCTTCATAACATAGAAGGTTGTAGTAAGTGATAAAATCAGTATGATTGATAAAAACAAAACAAAACAAAAAATATTGGTAGTACTCATTTAGCAATCATGACTGGGATCTGCAACTCAATAAGTAAAGAGATCACTAAGTGAAACTACTTATGTTACTCCAGCTGTCCTTTGGCTTTTTTTTTCTGCAAAGGTGGTGAATGAGTAGCAGTGGTAAAGTTACTTTTTCATCATCTTTAATTGTGAATGGTCACTGAACAAGGCAGTCACTAAATGAAGACTTTATGGCAACACCCCTGTAATAAATAATTATTCTTGTGACAGATGTGTGTATGACAGAAATATATGCAAAAATTGGGAAAGTGGGAAAAAGACAGAACAAATCTAAACTACGTTAGTTATTTTCAGCACCACCACCAATGCCGGTAGTAAAACAAATGCACAATGTTGAATTTTGCTCTGTGAAAAATAATCCCAAATGCACTGAGACATGGGACATGCTTTTTTCTTTCAAGGGTGAAAAATTTATTACAAATTTTAAGACAGCAAAAAGTAACAGAAATGAAGAGGATATTATTAGAACAGTAATCCTAACCCATACCTACTCAAGAAGAAGCTGCTTTCTGATGGATGCCTACCACTGATCACAAAGTTTTGTACAGCTCTACTGTTTTGACAAGAAGGATGCAGAGGAATATGGTGGACCTCGTGTATGCTTCCATGAATAAGGCAGAGGGACAACATAATGCAGGGCTTTCAAACTCCCAGGCTAGATGTGCCATAAGCTGGCCACGCCCATGCCTGGTTTAGCAAAGGGGAAAAGTCCCGATACGTCATGTGACGACGTGAGTTTGACACCCCTGATATAATATAAGCCAACTCTGAAAACACTCCAAACCCCTTCAATTAGTGATGCTCATTTCTACATATTTGGGGAAGGAACTGCATGACATCTTTTAAAAATCGAATACATCACTTGATATCAAACTATCTGAGAAAAACATTGGTCAACTAATCTCTTGTATTCTCAGGAATTTGAACTACAAGAGTGTAGACATTTCTGAACAACAGTCATTTGGGGACCAGATATACAATGTGCTGATCCTGTTCACACCAATGATTTATTTTGAGAACACAGTGGGCATTCAAACATTTGAGCTTCACATTCTGACAGAGCTTGCATGAGAGGCAAGCTAATTTTAAAAGCACTGAGTCTAGGAGGAACACCATATCGAGACTGCATTCAGGGAGATAAACAACTGATGCTTTCCAAATGTACCATTCTCATCACTCCCAGGTGCAAAGACCAATTGCATGTGACTGTGGAAAATGTTAAATTACCTGAAGAGTTTCAGGTTCCTTATCTTTCAGTGATGACTGCAATAAGGTCAATTTATTTTCAGAGATTCATGGCAGCATCCTTACTATTACCTGCTATTTAGTTCAGACTTCTGACATCTTTCTGACAACATCGAATCTGTGTGTCTGCATTTAGATAACTTTCTGGACATTAATAGAAGCGCATGATCTTGGAAGGGTGACAGCCTGAATACTTTTAAACTGGTAGGAGCTGTTGACAAGTAGCAGTAATTTAATGGCTAAGTCCCTCTAAGTTATTAATAGTGCAGAGTAGCAAAAGTTACAAAAAACAACTTGTTAGTTTTGATCACTGACATGATGAACTTACTCAAGAAAATGACTAGATTGAATTTCAGGCTGGAATACAGAAAAAGGTGCTCTTTTTTACAGGGATTTAAATGAAAAGTGGATGCGCTAGGACTAATAGCTATTAAAATCTTGGCTGTATGGCACCAGCCATTTCCACGTCATTGATATAAGTCAGGTTTAACTAATTTTTCATTTCATCTACTATCTACTACTTATTGTCCCAAAGGCGCTTTTTCGAAAGGCAACAGGATTTTCTGGTTTTTCTTTGAAGATGTTTCACTTCTCATCCAAGAAGCTTCTTTAGCTCTGACTGGATGGTGGGGAATGGAAGGATTTATACTCCTTGCAGACAGCTGGTCATTTGCCTTCTTTGACCATTACCTGGATGACTAAGAATCTCCAAAGACACTTTCATGCTGATTGTTGTTACTTAAGGAACCTATTAAATGGCTTAATTCTAAAAAAATCATAGATTGTATGAACTACCCAAAAGCAAATTTCAACATACCTAGCTAAATCATATTGATTTAATAGTAAATGCTTTTGGAAACAAACTTTTGTTTATTAGAAATTATCTTAAATGCCTAAGTCTGGAACACCAAGGTATAAAAAGTATAGCTAAAAAATACCTATGGGACACTTCAAGCATACGTGAATTTCAGAAGCTAATCCATGTTGTTGACAAAATTGTTTAAGAATTTTCTCCAAAGCATTGGATCAGCACTAGGGGAAGAACAACTTCATTCATTCAGTATTGTAGCAATTCTGCTATATTTCTATCTTCTTAATGTAAGGATTATACAATTACCCTCCTTTGTCTCCATGTGCAATTGTCCCCAGGAATGCATTTGACTATCAAGTGTGCATGAAAATATCTGTTTGTGGAAGGAGGAAAGCTCAGTGTTTATTGGAAGTCAAGACTGGTTTTATCTTGAGCATCCTTCCAAATTAGACCAAGCCTCACTCACCAGCTTTCAACCCTAATTAACCTTCCCTACAGCCTGTGAGGTATAATGTTGTTTCATTCTGCTTTAAAATAAAGCGGTAAGCCTGCAAAAATTAAAGTTAATGTCAAATTCCAGCTTTAGCACACGGAGACAGGAAAAAAACTAACTACGCAAACACACATAACACAGAAACAAAGTTATTGCAGAAACTGCAGTACAAAAGGTTTTATTGGCATGATAGGTGAAATTCCAGATTATTTAACTTTAACTGCTTGACTTTTACAAATGCTCTTGCAAAGATACTGAATTGAATAGCTTTAGAATGTTGTCAGCCAGTACCTAGTAATTTTTCAGGTAACAGAAAACCTTTTTCTTAAGGCATTTGTGTCTTTCATAAAGATATCCCAGGAATAAGGAACAGGAGGGTCCACCATGAATACCGAAAAGCTACACTCTGGGAAAAGAATACAGTATAGGAGACAAACGTTTTCCCCAGGGTGAAATGTCATTTCAGACAACATGTAAGAAAGAGGTAATTTTTTTCCTTTCCCAAGTTATTGCAGCTTGTTTCTTTCTTGATTATCGATTGTGTGTAGCTGTATTGCTAACAAGGAAGAAAATTTTCTGGGTAAAATAGCATAAATTCCTGGCAGGTCAATACTGGGAAAATAGGAGGAACTTTCTATAATAATTATAGGGAATGATATAAATAGAGGTGAGTTTAAGGGAGATTTCTCTCTAACCCTTCCCCACCCCAATTATCAGATCAATAATCAGACTTTACTCTTAAGGATGGCTGTAGGATTTTTGTTTTTAACGAAAAAGGACACAGAATCCAAACAACAAACATACATGAAACTATCCAATAATACAGGTAACCGGAATAGTTAATGCTGTTTCTCACTGAAAATAACTGATCTGTAGTCCCAGTTCTTCCCATTATTGCCACATGCCATTCACTTTTCAGAAAGTGAACCTGGTGTTGTTGGGTTTTTTTTGCCTTGACATGTATATTAACTTTAAGCCACTTCTGTACAGAATTGTGCAACCCAAAGTATAAAACACTGGAATTCAGTATATAACTAGATAAAACTTTATTGTCCTAATGAAGTGATCCTATTCGATAGGCAATTGGGATATTATACAGAATAGACTTTATTCATGAGAAACACTTTGCAGGTTCTCATGATATACGGGGGAGGGGGGCGAGCAGACCGAACTGCTTAGCTTTCCATGCAGAGAAATCTACATCCTACTACATGGAAATCCAATGCAGACTAGCAATATGGACCTGCATATTAATCTCGGAATATGTAAAGTGATGCACATTTACAACTGGCTACACTAACAATGGAATATTGATAGACAGCCTTTTGTTTCAGACCAGTTATCTGCATCTGGATTCAGCGGAAACGCCCCATTTCCACTGAAGCATTCCACAGAGTACTAGTTCTTTTATATACAGGTATCTCTGGATCAGATCCAATATATTTATTCAAAATTTTGTTATACACACCCATACCCACACACACACGTTCTGTGGTGATCTCTTAATTATAACTAAGCAGAAAAGCATTTTCAGATTTTAAAAAAAGCATTTATGAAGCTATCACCATTTACTTCTAAAGATCAATCAGGATAATACAGGATAATATTTTCATTATAAACAGCTTGTTCACATAAAAGTAAAACCGTGGTCCCATGGGTATATTAGAACTGAGGAAATCTTATTAAAAATTATTTACACCTGTAGATGAATTTTGTTTTCCAAGATAACTCATTAGGAAAGACAGAAAAGGAAATGAATCTTTATTTGCTTTTTTGTATGTGCGTGTTCCAAATTTCTTCTTTCTAGTCACAGATTGCCTCTGTTTGCCTTGTATTGCTGCTGCTGCTGCTGCTGCGTTTAATGTTCTGAGAAAACTGGCTGACTTTATTTCTGGGCACAGGAAGAAAAGATTTCACTCTTGAAATGCTGCTGCCACCACTCTTGAAAGACTCCTTTTTGGATTTATGGTTGCTGCATTCCACAGACTGGCTGCTGCTGCTGCTGCTGCTGTTGCTGCTGCTGCTGCTGTTGAGAGGACAGACCCCAGGATTCTCATCCTGCAAATAGAATAATGTTTTATAGCATCATATGCATTTGCCCAAAACAATAGCAAAGAAAGCACATCAGTCTGTGATTGAGCAGCCTGAATTCACACAAAGTTGTCATTTTTTATCGATGTTCCATATCAGTGAAATGTGAGAGGTTTCTTTGGTGATAGATAGCAAGCCAAGGATGGTAAGACGCTCCGATGTGGCAGACATTATGGGTCTTCCATAGTACAAAGCATCAGAAATGTCTTATAACAAAGACCTTTTATAAAATAACGTAGTGTTGATATAGATATCACAAAAAGAATTATCTAAGACAGTGATTCTCAACCGTGGCCATTTTGGGGTGGGTGGACTTTAACTCCCCTGGTGAGCTGGGGAATTCTGGGAGTTGAAGTCCACAAGTCTTAAAGAGGCCAAGGTTGAGAAACACTGACCTAAGATGTATAAAAGTATTTTTAATTGTTGGCAATGTGAAAAGCATAGCATGGTGGGCTTGTAAAAAAAGCAAAATAAAAATAAAAATTGATATCATATGATGATTCAGAGAATTGTAAAACCGACATTCAGAGGAAACCAATTTTTTTCTTACTATGGATAATCAATTAGAAAAGACTTATGTATGATTAGTTTTATATATGCAATGTCAGGGAAGTTGTTATATACACAAAGATGAAAACAGAAGTATCCACAATGGAGGAATAGACTGTGAAGATGGTAGAATTGTAGAAATGGCTGTTTGATTATGTTTGATTAGGGAGGGAACAACCAATTTTATGTAAGACTGAAAGCCCTTTGTGGAATTTTAACTGAAAGGGGATAAAAATGAAGTGGTGATTTCTGGATTTATAAATTTAAAAAGACTGTATAGGAAGGGAAGTAACGTATGTTAAATAATTTTGAAGGGGAAAGTGATATTAATCAAATCTATAACTATAATGTAAAGAAGATTGGAAACGACATCTTTTATTAATTTCTCCTTTTGCTTCATTTTCTATTGTACTTAAAATGCTTTTTATGTCTTTTTTTTACCCTTTTCTATTTTTTTGTATTTATCTTTTAACTTTGTAAAAAAAATTCTTTGATAAAAAACTAAACACATAGATACCCTTCAAGTTAGGATACAATCTTTGTTGAATCATCTAATGGAGCATCCAGATGTTTTGAAAAAGTCCACCAACCAAAAAATAAAAACAAAAACAAGCTGGTCCTGCAGTTGCTGTATAATTTCTCTGTAGCCAACATAACCAGAAATCACTTCTCTGAATGTTCCTAACTTCCTTTTAAGAATTTGGTTTGAATGTGGGGTTGTCTAAAATGTGAGGAAACTAACAATGGAGAACCAATGGGGTAGTTCAAGTCCTGCCTTAGTCAAAAAAGCCAACTGGGTGACTTTGGGACAGTTTATTTCTCTCTCTCTTAGCCCAACCCACTTCATAATTGTTGTTGTGGGAAAAATAGGAGGATACATTTGTTGGTAGGAGGGGGCAACGATGGGAGGAGTATAAATAGAGGGGAGTAGATTTCATGGGACCGCAGCCCAGTCTTTCACCCAGGCAGGGAGGCCAGCATTCACCCAGGATAGTCTGTTGAGGCCATGCCGCTATACCAGCCAGGTAACCATCAAACCCACGCCGTCTCCACCATCTCCACTCCTTCTTACTTCGCTCCCAGCGTGCAAACCTCGATGCTCCCAGCCACATTTTCACTACAGGCCTCTCAACAAACCACCATCCACAGCCAAACCGCAACCCCCGTTCTTCAAGTTACTTAATACCGTCACCTAGTCGTTTTCCATCCACTCGACACAGCAGCCCAGCAGATTCGGGCGTAGCCACTCAGGGACGACAGCCAGGGCATCCAGAGGCCATCCCCGCACCAAGGCCATAACCACGGACCTGGGCTCGATAGCCCACCAATGCCCCGCCGCCATCACTGGGAACCGCCAACTCCGCCAACTCCGATGCTAAGGCTCCGAGGACTGGAACTCCGCAGTCATCTCCCTCTCCGCGTCCCCTTCTCCTTCTCCAAAGCCGACATGAGCGCCGGCGCTAACGCCGACGCGCTCCGCCAACAGCCACGATGGATTTATTGGAAAACCTCACCCCAGCAGCTCGCTTTTCGAATCGAACGGCTGCTGGGGAGGTCGCCTCACTGGGCCAGCCTAGCTAGAACGCCTGCCAGCCGGCGGCCTCGTTAAAACCCCCATTGTTCGCAGGCACCGGACCCGGCCGGGATCAGCAACCCGCCATCTTGCGCATGCGCGATCTGCAGGAGTCAGACACTGAAGAGAGTCATCGTGATGGAGGTTTTCTCTAAAATATGTCCACTCACTGCCAATGAACGGGTTTTTTTTCATTTGAATAAAATGAATGTCCAAATGTTCTGAGCAATATTTTCTTTTATTATTGCTAAGTTCAATACATAAACGCTAAGCTTATTCAGAGCATGTTCTCTACCACTTTATGTCAGAAATAGACCCAGTATGGTGTAGTACTCAAGGTGTAGGAGTGATGTTGAGGAAACTTAGGTTCAAATCCACTCTCATTCACGAAAGGTCACTGAATGACTTTGGGCCAGTCACTTTTTCTCAGCCAAGGCCTTCCCAGAGTTATTTTTTAGGGGAAAGTGGGAGGAAAGAATGCTAGCTATGCTGCCTTGAGCTCCTGAACAAAAGGTAGGGAATAAACCTAGCAAGTAAACAAATAATTGTCCACATCTATGACTGAGAAGCTAGTCTTAGTAAAGAAGGCCAACCCTTCATCCTACAATCATGTTGTATTAAGCTAGAAGCAAGCTTCCTTGAATACAAAAGATTTAAGAGCTTTACGTGGGATTGCTTTGTCAAAGGATCCTACCCCCAGCTCCACCTCACCCGCTCCACCCTGTATACTGCTAGTAATGTAGCTATAAATATAGTCTTATTGAGCCCCTCTTTAGATAGCGTTATTTTATTGACTGATTGGTTTTCAAATGTATCGGGCTGAAACTGATTAATGTTCTGTGTGACCTCATTGTAGAATAGATAATGCTAGATAAGAGGGATATAACAAATGAGTTTATGTCTCCTTCCTTGTGCAATGCCCTGTCCTAATACACGTCGGTTTACCCAAACAGATTGTCTTTTGCGTGTCTACACAAGGATACAAGAATCTGTTCTTTAATGCCAGAATTATATTTCTTGTCTTGCTGCATTGGGTTGTATCCCACTGCCAGTCTGGATAGTTTGAACCCAAATCAGTGGTGGTTTCCTACTGGTGTTGCCACTGGTTTGCTGAGTGTGTGTGCATGTGCGCTCCCCCCTCTGCGTATGTGTGCTCTGCCCTCTCCCTTTCGTGCATGTGCGCACCTATTGGTGCATGCCTACTGAGCATGTGCGCACCAATCAGCTGAGAGGACTCTTTGATCCTCTCAGCTGATTGGCACAGTTTTTTTAGCTACCGGTTCGCCCAAACTGGTGCAAACCGGAAGAATGCCACCTCTGACCCAAATGGCTGTTGGTCCAAGGCGACCCTTTCTGGATAAGCTGAGAAAGGATTCTGTCTGAATTTTGAGAAACACATTTGGGGATCTAGGACATTTTTTAAAATTTCCTTGACTAAATGAGTATTACATTCTTAGGCAGATTTTCCAAATGCAAAATTTAATATTTTTTTGGGATTTACACCATTCTATTTATTTAGGAGCTTACAAGGGTATACATTTGGGGTATGCAAGCCTAGCAATTTTAAGTCTTGTTGCTTTCAACTCCCAGAATTCACCAACCAGCATGGGAATTCTAGGAACTGAAGTCCACAAGTCTTAAAAGTTGCTAAGGTTGGATACACGGTTCTTCTTCTCCTCCTTTTTTCCTGAAAACTATCTTGTGAGATAAGTTAGCCTGAGTGAGGGGGTGATCACCTAGTGAAGGCCAAAGGTGTGTTAGAAATTAGGTCTTCCCAATAACTTAACAGCATTTAGCACAAAGCAAGCAGAAAACAGGCCAATCAAGTCCAGGCCGATGAAGGTTAGATTCCTATGCGAGATGTAATCTAATACGGAGCCAAAATCTGGTAGAGAGTGGTGCAGCTGATACTGTTTTTATCTCACAGTTTTCATCTCTCTCAAATGTCCTTAATTGCTAATCTGAAAAAAAAAATTCTTAGAAGGAGCTTCCTGATAATGTCTTCTGTTTATATTTAACTGAAGTGTGGGAAGCCAAGGAGAAGACAGTAAATGGCTACAAGGAAGATGGATGTTGAAGGAAAAGCACGACCTTTAGTAAGGACAGTAGCAGCTCCATTGAAAAATCTTGTGAAGACCGTTTCCAATTATAACTTGTGTTGGCTTGCAATTGAAATATGGGAAACCAAAATGGCTGTGGATAGTTGAAGAGATGGTTGTAAGGTAAAGGACAGAATATTCAAACACATCCCTCTTGGTTGTGTTACACTTAAATAAAGGCAAATGGACAAGTAATTTATAGAGCATCCATGAGAATCTCACTAAATGCAGGTAGTCCTCAACTTATGATCACAACTGAGCTCGAAATTCCTGCCGCTAAGTGAGACAGTTGTTAAGTGAGTTGTGCTCTGTTTTGTGACTTGTCTTGCCACAGTTGTTAGCTGCATCACTGCAGCTGTTAAGTTAGTAACATAGTTATTAAGTGAATCTGGCTTCCCCACTGACTTTGCTTATCAGGTCACAAAACGATCATGATCCTTCATAAATATGAATCGGTGGGCAAGTGTCTGAATTTTGATCACATGACCATGGGGATGCTGCAATGGTCATAAGTCACTTTTTTCCAGTGCTGTTGTAACTTCCAACAGTCGCTAAATAAACTTTTGTAAGTCAAGGACTACCATATCTCTTTTTCTTTGACAGAAAGCAAATTTTCTCTCATCAAACTAAATGGACATTGCTATGAAAAAAATGCAAAATAATTTTTTTCTGCAGGTCCCTAATTAAGAATGAAAACACTGAGGTTCCTCTCGAAATCCATTGAGGATTTTGATTTCCGAAGTTGGAACCGCTGGAAACAACAACCAATAATCAATGGTTTTAGTTCAGAGTGAATGTCAGATGTTAGTAAGCCAACACTGCATATAAATTACGTGAGTACCGTAATTTTACTAGTTGCCTTCAAATTCCCCCTATTAAGGGGAAAAAAAAGGAACAGGCATGTTAAAAGCATTAGGCGAAGTGTGCATTAGGCCATTACATTGTACGAGTCAAATCCATCTTAATAATGTAAGAATTCTGAGTCTTGCCTTTGGAAATACAGAATTATTCTCATGCCAGGCATTTAGTAGAAGAAATTGTATGATTCCCAAGCAGCTTCTAACGATCAGGTAAAAAAAAGTAAGCAAGAATAATAATTCTCAATGAATAATCTAACTGTGATCTCACAATTTGGGAATTGCTCTTACCCAGCGCTTTTTTTCGGCACCAAAAGGTGCCGGAACGCTCCCCCCGTCGCGCGCTAAAAAAACCCGGAAGTAAT
>JAOYMU010000283.1:46775274-46786296 GCA_025802295.1 Psammodynastes pulverulentus
TGTTTATTCAGCAGTTATCAGCGATCTGCCCCCGCATCGATGTCAGTCTCCATGCCGCTGGAAGGCTGGAGCTGACAAAAACATGCGCAGATGATCAGAGGCCTCCCCGACCCTCTCCGATCATTTGCGCATGCTTTTTATCTACCGGTTCTGCTGAACCGGTAGCTAAAAAATGGCTGCCGATCAGCTGAGAGGATCAGAGTCTTCTCAGCTGATCGGCGCGCACATGCTCAGAAGGGTGGGGAAAGCATGCGCACGCGGGGGGCGGGTTTGAGCTATCGGTTCGGCCAAACCAGTAGCCGTATTTCTGCCACCGGTTCGCTCAAGTGGCAGTTTTTGCCGCCATGGGTTCAGCCGAACCGGTGAGAACCAGTCGCATGCCACCTCTGCCTTCCCTATAAGAAAGCTCCTTGTGGCTGGGTTTCAAAATATTCCTTATGACCAGCTTATACATTGAAATTGAAAAAGTCTGAATTAAAGTCAAAAAGAGAAGCATTGGTGTATTAGAACTTAAGAACCAGTATGGCAATAAGGAAATAGGAATATATCTTTAATATCATCACCCAAGGACATCATATTTTGTTGTTCTTCAGTCTGTTCAACACACACACACACACACACACACACACACACACACACACATTTTCCCCCTCCCATGGAAAAGATGAATATTTCTTCCTATGAAAATCCAACACAGTATATCAGCAGTGCGCACATTCGTGAGACAAACACATGCTTAGCCATTTTTCTGCTTATTTATTTTTAGCGCCTTGTTTTATTTATTTAGAAAATAAATATTTAAACAGAACCCTGTTTCCTTTGAAAAATCCTTACTAAAATGATTTTTTTCTTCCATAACATGTTGAGACTTCAATATAATTTTTCCTCTTTAGAGCAAAATTTTCAAAAAGATCCATCCTAATCCCAAATTTAAAGGCTGAGAATTGAGGCTGACAGAGAGGGTTCTGATAACAGCTATCTATATGCTAGACCGGGGTCCCCAAATTTGGCAACTTTAAGACTTATGAACTTCAACTCCCAGAATTCTGCTGGCTGAAGAATTCTGGGAGTTGAAGTCCACAAGTCTTAAAGTTGTCAAGTTTGGAGACCTCTGTGCTTGACAATTCAGCTATTAAAACTATTGGGAAGTCTTAAAACAGTGTTAGATATGAATGATGGATGGCCAAAAGTAAACAGGACTTTCTCACCAGTACTATCCATCTTACTAATGGAAGCGCTTTGGAACAAAGGACCAGAACTCATCTCTGATGAACAAGGTCAGGCAAAAGCTAGAATTAGATTTAACGTAATTAAACGTTTCAGTATGATTACTTCCTAGTATTTTTGCTTTCCCTTTGAGAATATTAAAAAGTAACAGCTTAAGAAACATCTGTTTGCTCCGAAATTTGGTTAAGCTTATCTCAGCTCTACCCATTTGATCCAGTCTGGCACAGTGATCCTAGGGGTTTTTTTTGTTCGAAAAAACTTAGTCAATATTTCAATATGTCTAATAATTTTGATGTATTGTAATTGCATTGTAAGCTGCTTAAAGTCATGTGATGGAAGCAGCATTGAAGCAATGGTAATAAATAACATTTTACTGAATGTTATTAAATATTTCAAAAATTATATACTGGTATAATGAACTTAATATTTTGGGACTGTTTGTAAGAAGAAACATGTTGGGGTAAAAATAAATGATAACATTCAGCAGCAAGTTTTAGATGGCTTCTGGATTATTAGATTTGGGAACCTGCATATAGTTCTGTGATCACAAACACTGAACTCTGCCTCAATGGCTTTAAAAAACGCTCTAATAGGAAGCTAAGATTTGTGGTTTGCTGAATTTTGTCTAAGGACCCTATATCTGCATTTGCACAAACCTCAAAAACTAATAAATATATATTAATCAATGATAAAAGTTTTAAAAGGTCTTTATATTTTGGGGAGTTCTATCCTAAAAGGATAGAACTTATATCCATATAGCAGCTATGAATTAACTGAACGCGATGAGTTCCAATTTTATGAAAATAGAATTAAACATAAATGTTGAAATTTAAAATCCTTATCTTATCTCATCTCCTCTTGTCTCGTCTGGTCTCATATCATATCATCTTATCCCACCTTATCTTAAATTTCCTTATCATTTACACCTCATGACAATGTATATTAAATGATACCCTTAAATATATATGTTGCTGCTTAATATACTTTTAATAATATTTAGTGACAAATATTAATTAGTTAGTTAATTAGTTAGTTAGTTAGTTAGTTAATCTTTGAGTCACTCTTGACTGTTGGTGACTTTCTGGACCAGGGGTCTCCAACTTTGGCAACTTTAAGACTTGTGGACTTCAACTCCCAGCAAGCTGGCTGAGGAATTCTAGGAGTTGAAATCCACATGCAAATTTATGCAGGGGACTTTCATGAAGCCCTTGCCCGATCCTCCTAGTCCAATGATCAGCTGAATCCAGCCTTAGGGACTGATGGAGCAGCCACATTCACCGTAGCAGACAACGGTGGAACTGGATCTGCCTCTGGGGAGCAGCCTAGTGTGGCCCTCCTGTGAGACTAGCGTCAGCAAGAAAAAGACTACACCACTCTTTGATGGAGAACCTCAGCAATTGTGGTTCTTCCTGGCCCAGATTTGGACCTATATGCAAGAACATGATCCTGAAATAGCTATGGAAGCTGGCAAGGTAAGATGTGTCACTATGGCCCTGGAAGGGGCTGCAGCGAGGTGGATAGTCACCCTCCATAATGATGATGCCTTAGAGCTGAGAAACTTCAACCACTTCATGGAAAAGCTCCATAAATATTTCAAGGACCCCTTCACTGTCTGTAAAGTCAGGGACTGCATCAAAACCATCAGTCAGGGCTGGAGGAGCATGGCTGAGTACACACAGAAGTTCCGTGACGTGGCCTGCTGCAGGCTCAACAACTGGCCACAAGACATCCTGATCAGCTGTTTCAAAGATGGGCTAACTGATGAAGTCTACAACACCTGCTGTGGGTATGTCCTGGCTGGTAGAGATTGACCTTGCCCAAAACAAGCATCGCCCATGGAAGGGATGGTAAAAATAGTTCCGGGAGAAGAAGGAAAACCCAAAAGTACAGATGGGTACTCAGAGCCCTCAGTGACACTACACACCTTGCTTCTAGGGCAAGAAGAAGGGGCAGTGGGCTGCTGAGTGCCAATCCTGCCAATGCTGCCCAGGACCAACCAAAATGTCTGCCAAGCCAGCCCCATGCACCTGTGAGACAACCCTGAAAGAAGTGGTTGGTTCCCCTATCCCCCAGGGAAACAAGGAAGGAAGGAAGGAAATGTGTGGGTTGAATGCAATGATTATTTTTAGAGAGGATAGGAAAGAGAGAGAGGAAAGATCACTGACTTAATAGCTTATTGTTGGTCAAACAAAAGAGAGTTAAAAACGGCAGCTCCTAGTCAGCAGGCAGCCCAGGATGTATTGGCTTTACAGGGCAGGACTCAGTCAATAGAAGCAAAGGGAGTGGAGGATATCACTAGATTGAAAGGAATGAAGCAGCATTTTTGCAAAACTTTGGCAAATAATCTATTTACAATGACTGAGGATGAGTAGGGGACATCCTTTTGTGCGCTTAGGAAGCAGTAAGTAGCCCATAGTTGTGATGGAGTGAACAGAAAGAGTGATCTGCCCTTACTGTCTGGTAAGTGAATGCATAAGGTAGCAATTCAAGGAACAGAAATTGGTACTTTATATGCACTTAATAGATGTACATCCCAATGATTTCTCCTTGTATAATAGGAATGCCCAGTTCTATGGGATTTATATTTCAGGGAATATACCTAAGATTGTTCTTCAACATTAACTATTACCAAATATTTCTACCTGTGCAGAAGTTATATATTAACCAGGTTAATGATTGGGCAAAGAGTGATTAATTGGAGGGCTGGAACACACTGGAGATGGAAATATTTTAAAGGATGGGATGGCATTAATAAGAATTATATAAAAGACCTACTTCACTGTTACATGACTGTGACCAGGCATCACCGGGCAAGAAAGAAAATGTCTGGGCCCAACAAGAGCTTCGGGTGCACCAAGCCATGACAAACATGAGTTCAGTTGATCCCACACTGTAAGAATCCACTCAACCATCTTGCACACAGGATCACAGGGAGGTGGCATTTGTCCCCTGAACTGCATAGAATAGAACAAATGATTATTTTTTAATGATAATCTTATGTTTAAAGAAAGTAAGCAATTTCCAGATTCGTACATTGCAAATCACAGGAAATAACAATTTTTTAAAACAGATTTTGGGAGCAGGTTAATATGTGGAAATTTACTATTTGATAATTAGCTTCAAGTTGTGATTACCAGTATAAACATCTTCCTTTAAGTATGTTACAAATACTGTATTTATCCCAAAGAAAAATGATTCTAAATGATTTGCTCTTGCCCTACCCCCCCCCTTAATGCAGAAAAATATGACAGAATTTAAAACTGAAACATAAAGTACTGTTTCTCAATTCTGCTTTGTAACCAAAGGTAGCATAATCCTTCTTAATGTTCCAGAAATTCTTTCTTTCAAACTATTTCATGAATAGTTAATTGTTGCTCATTTTTAAACAATAAATCAATCTTGTTCATTCTTGTATTTTTGTTGTGTTACTTCTATTATTGCTGCTGCTACTCTGTATTTCTTACAGTTTTGATTTCTAATTATGTTTACCATGGATGCTTTAATTATCTGAAAATTTATTGGATTGCTGTAAACTTTATTTGATGATGAATGAATATTAGGCAATACTTTCCTTCCCCCCTCACTGCCTCTGGTAAAATGAGTTGTAGTTCACAAAAAATCTACTCTACTCTACTCTACTCTACTCTACTCTACTCTACTCTACTCTACTCTACTCTACTCTACTCTACTCTACTCCACTCTATACTCCACTCCACTCTCCATGCTGTAGGGCTACTTTAGTCAGCTAGAATTTTATTAGAATGTATTACTATTATCAGACGTCTTCTGATTTTTGGCTACTGTAGAGTAATACAGCTCTCCTTCTGCCATTTGTATAAGTATGTTCTCAAAAAGGAAGTCCTTGGATAATGGTAACTGGGTTCACAATCTATAGACTACTAATACTCTTATCTCTGCAATCTTTAACTGGGTGAAAGGTGCATCATACACCAAACACTTTTCAAGTTACCTCCCAAAGGGCCAGCAGCTGCCTCAGCTGGGTGTGCCTCATCAGCAGTGGAAGATAGCAAAGTTCAGCTTAGGGCAGAAGGTGTGGCAGATGTAGAGTGCATACGGGTCAAAAAGGCAGAGATGGGGGACATAGGCAGGTGGAGAGGTTTGCAGCATACATTGCAATTGTAAATGTGGGCAGGCTACCAAGTGCTTGAGTTTTGATTATGTGACTATAACTTTGAAGACTGGTCTTAACTACCATTCATTCAGTGCCATCGTAACTTTGAGCAGTTACAATTTGTTCAGCAAGGTCTATCTGCATTTATATGTATATAGCTGAAACTATGTGTTGTTTTGTTCTGCCAATGATAATAAATGAAGAACTGGACAAGCCCTACAAGAATGAGCAAAATATTTGCCAAGACAGATTCTTGTACATTTCAGTGGGAGTTTGTATCCCACTGGACTGGATCCAGAAACAGTCTAATAAACATACCCTGTCAATATTATATGAAACTATTGTGCTAAATTCCCACTGAATCATTACAGAAATGTCTGTTACACAGATTTTCTACAACTGACATGCAGCCACAAGAGGAAATAGGATATAATATACAAATAATAACCTGCAGAATGTGCTGTTTAAACCATCTTACGGAGATGATCTTGGGGCAAGTAACTGATGTACATCACGTTTTGTGCAAAAATAAAAGATATGTGGGAGAGAAACATTTTTCCTAATGACTCTTTTGTCTGTTCACACCATTATAATGTTGTTAGAGAAAATAGTTAATTTAATGATGTAGAAAATTCTCAGACATTCACATGTTGAGTTCTAAAATTATTGGCTCAGATCACAAATAAGCTTGATTTAGCCCAAATGGGGATGAGGGCAACTTTCAAATATGATAGTCAAAATAGGAAAAAGTGGTTTAATGCAAAATGAGAGTGGGGGGGAATCCAGTCTTTTAATTAGGAAAGTGAGATTGCCTCAGAATATTGGGGGAATGAAGCTACTGATGTATATGCCATTGTGGAATATACTACATTTGGCTCAACTGTTGAGAATTCTCAATTTTAAAAGTATACAAATCTACAGCATTTTTTCTAAGAAGAAATGTGAACTTGTAAGTATCACTAACAAAAGATTCTAGACCATTGCTTCCTGAAGGCCTTCTCCAAATAGCCTTCTCCAAGGATTGGCACTGAGAAGTAGGATCAGCTTTAGTATGGCAGAGAGGGTTAACTACCAGGTTTCTAGCATTCTGAGCTACTGACATTGGCCTTCCTAACCCCTAGGCATTTCTAAATTTCTCATAGTGACTGATAGTACTCCTATTACTGTACTTTGGGAGTACCATCAATGGAAGACAGTTATGATGCACCATTAATCAAAGCTTTTCTCAAACAGCCCTGCTAAGACATATTTTTATAGTGATAAAGGCAAATCAATGTGAAGGATATAAAAGCTCAATAAATGGAATTCTGCAGCTTAGATCTCAGTTTTGCATGAGCCAATCCATAATTATCAATAAAGAATTAAATTTCTTCCTCTGCACCTTCTGGTGACGTCTCCCTAAGCTATAATAATTTAAGTGTAATTTCATTAATTTGTACATAACAGCACTATTACTTTCAAGGTAAATAAACTTATGTCTCCTACAAAACAGCATCCTCTTAAATCTATAACACTATTAATAAGCTACCAGAAACATATATTTTCACATGCTGCCAGCCAGATGCTGTTAACAAACTTAAAATTATTCATTCAGTTTTGAATGTGCTGCCTTGTGAATCTGCTGCAGTGATGGGCACATGCATATACGTGTCTGATTTGGCTCAGTGTTACATTGAGAGATGTAATAGAGATAGAAACAAAGTCCAAAATGCAAGAAGAAGAACTTGAGGTAATTATTCAGTTAAGGTAATATATTATAAGATAATATTGCAGATTTAAGTTAAACTGTACCTAAACTCTTGATTTCCCCAGAGCGCTTATGGCTCCTATTGGGGCTAAATACCTTACAGATTATAAATACTTTGGGTATGGCTGTAAATTTATTACAGAATACAGCTACCTGTACCGTAAAAAGAAATATATCAATGGCATTTAGAGATTCTTCTCAGCTGTAAAGCCCAGCTCCTCTACCTGGACATTCCTGGGATGCCATTGCCTATGCTAGTTTTGGAAAACATCTATTTTGTTCTGCATTTTCTGACTTAAAAGTTGGGTTTTATCCAAGAAAACTCTTACCTCCCCTTTAGCTATGCTTTATCCCCTGTCCAATTATCTGAATATGGCTACTTCAAAAACCGGTACCTCCTCTTCCATTGCTGGCACACAGTTCTACTGCAATTCTCCTCCCCCATCTATTTCATTAATAGTCCATTAAAGGAATACAAGGACAAAAAGAGAGAGGTTGGAGGATTGTTGTTAATCAAACTGGGGAAAGTGAAGAACAAACTGGCTTGTTTTTGGCTTAGGATCAACTACAAGACCATGAACTACTGTAGCATTGCTATCCTTGTTCCATATGTGAAGCAAGCATTGTGATGCCCCAACATTTTTAATTTTACATTAAGATTTTTTTTTCTCCACATTCTGTAAGAAACTGAATCAGGAACCAGGAAATTTCAGCTTCAGTCTCAAACTGCAAATTATTGCAATTATTCATATTGAGCCTACTTTATATAGACTATTGTAGTGATTATTGTAATGATATGTGGGCTCTGAACATTTTAAAGTGGAAAATGTGTTATAATCACAATAAGCTTAGTTTACTTTTTTAAATAACAAAGCACAAACTTATGAGTAACTTTCAGTTACAATGAAGGGACAATCTTGGGGTTGCCGTGTATTAATGTCCTTCTTAATCATGTAAACCAGACAGGGCAACACGTCTGATCAATAGTGCAGGCCAAAGAGCAGGAACTGGCATTCCCACTCACTCCATTAAGTAGCAATATTGATGACTACACTTTGAAGAGTAGGATCTCTTCAATCTCTCACTGGCTAGACTTGGGGATTTGGAACTCTCCTTATTAGCAAAATGTCTGCAGTCAGCAAAAAACCTACTGTGGAATTCAACCCCGAACTACACATATTCTCTTCTATTGCAAAAAACAAAAACCAAAAAACATACTGCACTGCAATAGGTTTTGAGTAATTTGCCTAGAGACAATCTTTTATTCTGGATCAAAAAATAAGCTAGCATGGAATTGTTTTTAAAAGCAACAATAACTTCATTGGAAACAATCCAATAATACAGTAAGTTGTCAGTTTAACATAGCTTGACAACCTCACTGATGAACCATAATCTGATATTGGTCTGCAGCTATGCTATTCCAAAATGATAAAGCATGGTATACCAGTCTGCCTCTGGGTTCTACCAGCTGCTGATAGTGATTACTCCTAAAATTTATCCATCAAAGATAAAAGTTTATTTCTGCACCAATTTACTTGGCCATAATGATGTATACATGACATCACTAGGAGTGGAGCTTGACATAAAGTGAGGCTGACTTTAGTAATCATGTGAAATATATTTGGTTGTGAACAACTGTCTCAAACTTAAACATGTAAGATTCCTACCTTGCTTAAAACCTTCCTTCGGAGGAATTTCCGCAGAAGGCCGTGGATTGGTTCTCCATCCCATCTCAGCTGAACCCAGAGGAAATGTTGCTGAACTATCAAGTCAGAGCCCTGAAGCCGAGATTTTGCAATGGTCCCCATAAGGAAACAATTCTCATGGAAGTAATATGCATGTGATACTCCATTGGCTAAAATAATTTTAAAATATAAGTTTATATAGTTCTACTATAAAGAATCACAATCCAAATATAAAACAATTAAATGAGTTAAAAATCATTATAGGAAGGAGACAGAAAAAATAGAATCCTATTCTTTTAATGTTTCTTTTTTCTTCAGCTCCTGATTACAACCAATCCAAAGGAAATAATGTATTTTTTACCTTTTTTTACAGTGTAGAGGTTATCCAAGCCACGATTTTCAAGAGGTTGAAGAAACTCCCCAAGTAATTCTGATAATGAAGCTTTCTCTAAATTTTCTAAAATGATGATGATTCTGTTGCTTATTGAAGGCTGTTTCACTGGAATCAAGCAACCTGGAAATATACAAAGTTTGCTGTGTCTGGAAAAAGAAAGTCCATTTTACATGTCTAGAAGATATTCTCATTATGTTTGATGGGGGATAGAACAACCTGAATTACCAAACAGGAAGAGCTGATACTTATTTAATGATGAGGGGTGTCAAGCTCAATTTCATTGAGGGCCGCATCACGGTTGTGTTTGATCTCAGAGGGGTGGAGTGGGCGTGGCTAGCTCAACACCACTCGTGTCAGGGGTGCCTGTGGTCACTCAAGCGCTCTGCCAGCGAAAACGGGCTCCCGAGTTCCGTTTTCACCTGCCACTAGCTCCTGCGACCCTCTGCCAGTGAAAACGGAGCTCGGGAGGGCCATTCCTGAGCTCCGTTTTCACTGGCAGAAAAGTGCAGGAGGCCATGGCAGCCGAAAATGGAGCTCGGAAGCCTGTTTTCACTGGCAGAAGCACTGTGGGGCAGTCCTTTGCTGTTTTCAGGGAGGCCCCATAGGCCAGATCTAAGTACCCCATAGCCCAAATCCGGGCCCCGGGCCTTGAATTTGACAACCCTGTTCTAAAGATAGCACATGAACAAAATTATATGGTTGCTCCATACACTGAAAAAGTCTGTTATTCTAATTATAATGAATCACCAGCAGGAAAAGACACATAGAGGTGTGGTGGGTTCTCCAATTAGAGTGGGGGGAGGAATAGAAAACACTGGTAAGCTTGGAGTCCTTCCAGGGTATGAAGTGACAGAAGGCCAGACTCCCCCCCCCCCCATGAGAATTCCTGAAGCCTTTATTGGCTGTTCCCAAGGAAATATATTCAGTCTGCTGAGATTCTTGTAAATAGGAAGGCAACAATAAAGAAGCAACCCTGATCAGCTCATGGTGATTCCTTGCATCTGACATCAATATGGCGAGAGTGGCCTTATTCTCTTGGTAACAATCAGTTCGGGGGGGGGGGGAGCTCCATTGCTTCATTCCCTACAAGGACTCCAAGCTCTCCAGTCTTTTCATCCCTCCCCCCACTCTAGCTGGATATTTCATCACACAGGGACTCAAAATGTTATTGTCCATATAATATTAATATATAAATAAAAAACCAAAATGTTTTCAACATTATACTCTTTATAACAGTTAATGAAGTACATTTAATGAGTATCCATGGAAAAGTACTAATAGTTCTCATTGTGCCTGTCTCTCTCTTTTTAAATTTTGATAAAATCATTGCTTTATAATGTAATCAATTTCTGTTGGAAATAAGTCCCATGGTGTTGAATGGAGTGTACTTTCATATAATTACTTGTTTGTATCCATGGCCTGTCATATTCCAATTGTTGTGAAGTCCCCTTGAGGTGACTGGGTTTTTCAGAGGTGGCCTATTAGTATCAGGAAGAAAATGGTCTGGGAAAAGTTCTGATCATAGAGAGGAGAGCCTTGCAATGAATAACCTGCCCCATATTCCTGCATGGCAGAACTTTTGTCATGCTGGGAAAACACAACAAAGCATCTTAGAGACAAACCATGAATCTACAGTATTGAATCTACTCTTTTCCCTACCCCCAATCATTAGAAAAAATAAGCCATTCTTGCATATAGCATTTTTATTTATTTATTTATTTTAAAAATTATATACTGCCCCATCTCCGAGGACTCGGGGCGGTTCACAACAAAACAACAACATCATACAATTAAAACAACCTATCTACTTAATTCCATCTAATTTTAAAATCCCATT
>JAOYMU010000283.1:46815016-46829319 GCA_025802295.1 Psammodynastes pulverulentus
CGGAAACCTGTGGACCGGGGGAGGTCTCAAATTCGTTGCCCCCCGTAAGAACTTCCTAATCACAGGAATTTGAGCCAACGATTCTGATCCCTCAACACTCAGTACCGAAGATAGAGCTGAAACCTGCCGCCGTAAGGTATTAGGCGACAAATCTTTATTGAGACCCCCTTGCAAAAATCTTAGTAACTGAGCGATAGAAACGGAGCTGAAATCAAAGCCCTCCCTCTTGCACCAGGCACAGAACGTCGTCCATGTGGCGTTATAAATGTGGATTGTAGACGGGCGACGAGCCGCCAAGATAGTGTCAATCACCTCCCGGGATAAATGTTCTGCTTCCAGATTGCGCCGTTCAAGCGCCACCCTGCCAGTTGGAGCCACTGTGGCTCAGGGTGACTGACCGGACCTTGGAGGAGACGTCCTCTGTCCTCTGGGAACCTCCAGGGTCATTCCACGGATAGACTCACTAGGTCTGCAAACCAGGGTCGTCTGGGCCAAAAGGGAGCGACAACAAGGACGTTTGCTTTGTGTTCCACCACCCTCCTGATAACTGCCGGAATCAAGGGGATGGGGGGAAAGGCGTAAAGGAATTCCTCCGGCCAGGGGTATCGTAGAGCATCGACCCCTTCCACCTCCGCCGAAGGGAAGCGGGAGAAGAAGCGGGATAACTGTGCGTTGAGGGGCGAAGCAAAGAGATCCACCTGAGGCCGGCCGAAGCGGGTCTTGAGGTCGTTGAACAGGTCCGGATGTAACTGCCACTCCCCGGGGTCCACCCTGGACCTGCTCAACCAGTCCGCCCGGACGTTCTGCACACCTGAAATGTGTTCCGCCCGGATGGATAAAAGGTGTTCCTCCCCCCAGAGACCCAGTAGCCTGGCCTCCTCCATCATTGCTTTGGAGTGAGTCCCCCCCTGACGATTGATATGAGCCTTGGTGGCCACATTGTCCGTCAGAATGAGGACATGAGATTGCACCACCCTCTCCTGGAACCTAACCAAGGCCAGCCAAACCGCCCGGAGCTCCAGCCAGTTGATACTGTTGAGGCGCTCCTCCGGAGTCCAGATACCCTGGGCGACCGCCTCTTGGCAGTGGGCCCCCCAGCCGGAGAGGCTTGCGTCTGATGTGATGGAAATCCTTGGAGGGTCGTTGTAAGCCGAGCCCAGGGACACAGCACTGGAAGCTCACCATAGGAGGGACTGACGGAGTTCCGGAGCTAGTCTCACCTTCCTGGTGCTCGAGCCCGTCCCGCTTTTCTGAAAAGGGAGAAGAAACCACTGAAGCTGACGGACGTGCAAACGAGCCCAAGGCACAATACCTATGCATGAAACTAATTTGCCTAATAGCTGGGAGAGGAAGGCTGGGGACTCGGTCCTGGATTTGTGAACCTGAAGAACCAGGTCCCTGATATCCCTCAGCCTCTCTGGAGATAAATAAACCTTGCACTCCACTGTATCAATAACAGCTCCCAAGTGTTGGAGTCTAGTGGTGGGATCTAGATGGCTTTTAGCCCATTTAATGGAAAAACCATGCTCTTGTAAGGTCTGAGTTGTAATCCGAAGGTTGGAGAGGGCCTGCGACACTGAGGATGACTGTATGAGAATGTCGTCCAGATAACACTGGAGACGAACAGGCCGCGACCTCAAGGCCGCCGCTAGAGCCCCCAGGATCTTGGTGAACGTCCTGGGGGCGGATGCCAGGCCAAAAGGAAGGGCCCTATACTGAAAGTGTTGACGCCCGTAACAAAACCTCAAGAAACGACGGTGAGCAGGGAAGATCGGGACGTGTAGCTACGCCTCTGTAAGGTTGATGGAGGTGAGAAGGTCCCCTACCCGTAGACCTGTCAGGACGGAGGCCAAGGAATGCATCCGGAACCTGCAGTACCGGAGAAAACAGTTTAGACCCCGCAGGTTCAAAATGGCTCTCCAGCCCCCCGATGACTTTGGAACCAAAAAGAGGGAAGAATAATAACCCAAAAAATGTTCTTTAATTGGAACTGGTTCAATGGCCGCAATGGCCAACAGGTGAGAGATCGCTTCCTGCATACGAAACCTATTGGCGGCGACCCTGGCGACTGGGCACCTAAGGAATCTTCTAGGCGGATGGGCCAGGAATTCCAGCCTAAGACCGGACCTGATCGTGGCTCAAACCCAGTTATCTGAGGTAGTGGAGTCCCACTTATCGCAAAACGAGCCCAGTCTGCCACCAATAGGGGTCTCCGGAGAAATTTCAGCGGGACCGACGGTAGGGCCGGTCCCCAGCTCCACGAAAGGGCCGCTTGGCCTGGGGCTGTGGTCGGTTTCTGTCCCGGAAAGTCTGGGAAGGTAGAAATTCCGGCCTCTGAAAGGGCGGCCTATAGGACCTCTGGGTGGAAGGTCCAGGATAGGAAGGTCTGGAAGAGTAGTTTCTGAAACGAGAGGGGGAGAGCCGCTCCCCCCTTCTAGACAAGGCTGGCAAACGCTTCTTCTTGTCCCTTGATTCGACAAGGATCGGATCCAGGACCTCGCCAAAGAGCTTGCCCGCCCTGCAGGGAGTGGAAGCGAGGCGCCACTTACGCTTCGCGTCCACCTGCCACTGTTTTAGCCAAAAGAGGCGCCTGGCCGCGGTGGAAGAAGCCATGGCCCTTGCTCCAAACTTGGCGGAGTGGAACGTGGCATCCGCTGAGTACTCCGTGGCTGCGATCACTTTCACGAAATCCTGGTGGCTGCGGACGTCCTGAGGAGGGACCCTTGCCTGGATCTCCTGCAGCCAGAGAAGGGTGGCCCGGGAAAAGAATGAGGCTGCAGTCGCTGTCTTGACCGCCCAGGCAGCTTCCTGGTGGGCTTTGCGGAGGGAGAGTTCAGCTCACCTATCCTCCGGCCTCAAAACCTCATCCGGTTCTGCCAAAGAAGCCGACGGTGTAGCCAGGGCCACTACAGGCTTGTCCACCTCGGGGGTGGCCAAGAGGTCGGCCAAATCTGCTGACACGTTGAAAAAACGCTTATCATACGCCGTCGGGTTAGGGTAAGAACCGGGGACCTCCAGCTGTTTACCGATGATCTGTAGAAACAGTTTGGAGGCTGGTATAATGTCCACCAGGTCTACAGCCGCTGAAAAGAGGAGGTCCGCTGGGTCTCGAGAGGCCCCCGAGGCGGGAGCGGTATCCAGTCCGAGGCCAGTGACTGCTTTGGCCTTGGCCAAAAGGGCCCTAAACATATGGGGCTTAAACAGCCCCTTGAAAGCTGGAAGGTCTTCCTCAACCCCCTCCTCATCAGATAGCTCGCCATCCCACTCTCCTTCCTCCTCCTTCTCCTCGGGAGACCCAGGCTCCACCAGGTCGCCGGAAGGAAAGGCCTGCGATGGCACCGGTCGAGAGGATCCGCCCTGGGGAATCGCCTTTTGGGGGGCCAACTCCGGGCCTCTGCCCTGTGTTGAGAAGAGATGCTGGTGCTGCTGCATGCACGCTTCGTATCCCTTCCGCATGGCGTCAGCAAACATCGCTTGGAAATCCACTGGAGGATTTCAGTGGGCAGGGGGGAGTTGAGGTGGAAGGAACGGCTTGCAAGCTCGGACCAGTGGGCCAGGCCGTCACCCCAGAGGAACCAGGACCGGGTGAAAGGCCAGGGGACAGACCACCAGCAGAGAGAGGTATATGGTCTGTGGTAGCCAAAAGTAGTTGTTTGGGGGCCTGGTCTGTAGGATCCACATTTGGCCTCCCCTCTTGTGCCCCTGTGACCAGCAGCACTTGAAGTTGAAGGTGAGGGGCTGGGCTCCAATAGGAGGGGCTCTGCTGGAATGAGAAGCCCCGCACGTTCTGCCTCCCTGGCGCCCCTCTCTACCTGCTTGTCAATTGCCTTCTGAAGGGGCTGCTCTGATCTCTCCTGGGCCTTGCCGCCTCTGTCGTGAGGGATGGCATGGGCCTTCAACTTGGCCGCCTTGGTGACTTTGGCGGCCTTAGATGGCTCTGCAACCTCCTCAAGGGGTGGGGTAGGCTCCATGGCCTCCCGTGTCCCGCGGGCCCTACCGACAGCTGGGAGCCCGGACCTTGGCTGCAATGACGGCTGCCACTCACTAAACACAGTTCTCCTGCCAGCGAAGTGAAAACAGTAGGCAACCGAACGCTAGTAGGGCTCAAAGGGCTGTAGCAGCAGAGAGGAATGGCAGCGCTCCGTCCGGTAGCCTGCTCGTCCTCCCGATGGCTAAGCCCAATGAAACAGCACGCATGCTCCGATCGCGCAACCGAAATGGCGACCGCGATATCGGAGTGACTCAGGGCTTCCTGTAATCCCTTGCCCAACGACGTCACCCGTCTAGCAACAGCGTCGCGTGATGGCGCCTGCACGCTCGGGCTGTTCGTAAAATGGCAGCCGCCTATGATTCCAAAATGGCGACCGCCTAAGGAAATGCCAAAATGGCGGCCATCGCGATCTTCCGCCGAAAACAGCTGAAACGCAGCGGGGCTGCCTAGCAAGGCCCGACCGTCCGCTTGAAATGGCTGGAATCTCTCCACAGCTTACAAGCCGGTAGGGAGCTACCAGTATGCGAGGAACGCTCCTGCGATATGAAACGCCTTCCCCCCTTGCATGCAAGCCGGTAGGGAAGGCTGAGAAGAATCCAACTGTCAGGCGTGGTCCTGAGAGACTGAAACCGACGTTGTTGGAATAGCGGTTTCGGGCCAGAGACCTTTCACGCTACCCATCCAGTACAGTAACAGCACTCCTATAGCTATCTAAACACTAAATTCTGCCAATATTGCACACTTACTCTCCGGCCCAAGGGAGCCGGAAAGGAACCTGTCTAGACATGGCTGAAGACAGAGTCGAAACTGGGAGAGGAAGAGGTGTGTCCTCAGTTTGCACACTCTGTCTTGGAGCTATGAATAAGCAGAGTCAACCCTGGATAACATAGCATCACACAGGAGAAAGGAAATTTTGCATAATGTCTGTACATATTATCATGTCTATCATTATATTAAAAAACTTTTGGAGAGATATTAATTTTACTGTTCCAAAGTATGACACGTCAGTGATACCAGTAATGTGCAGAATTACTTGTAAGATTATTCTTTGGGTTTAATATTCTAATTTTTCTATTTCTCTGATCCAAATCCAACTGTTTCAAGGACTAGACAGAGGTGGTATTCAGTAGGTTCTGACCAGTTCTGAAGAACCGGTAGCGGAAATTTTGAGTAGTTCAGAGAACTGGTGGTAACTTTCCCCCAGGAGTGGGGAGGGAATGGGATTTTGCAATATCATTCCCCTGCCATGCCCACCAAGCCACACCTACCATGCCACACCCACAGAATTGGTAGTAAAAATGTTTGAATCCCACCACTGGGACTAGAGTAGTTCTAAGGGATCTCTGCAGTATAAATCATATACTAAATGTAAACAAATACTGAACTTGGCCCTGGTTCTAAATCTAGACTCTTGTTTCTCAACCATATGAGAAACATTTGGGATGACATATAACTGGGACATCACCTATCCCACAGCAGAAACTTATTCACAAATGAATTGGCAAGGGCAATTGTAGAAAAATTAGATATCTTCAGGTCAATGAGCTTAGCTAGAAATCCCGCTACTAGTAGCTGATTCTTGAATAGTGGTACAAGCAGGACAGAAATAGCAGTTGCCATTAGAAGCATGTCTATAAAAACACTAAATACTATGTTCATGAATCACATGAATCTCCACCATTTGCGGGAACAATGGTTGAGGTCATGATAAGTACACCTGAAAGATCCACTGAAGGAATTATTTGAAAGATCTGAAATGTACAGATGATCTAAACAAGATAAGGAGGGACTGTAGCATGGAATTGTCCAAATTTATCAATCCCAGAATTTGCATCACTAGGTCAAACCAGGAGCCAACAGAATAACTTTTATTAACCTATATAAAAATGAATTCTCCCCAGGTTGTACTTTTTGCCTACATATTCAAATGAATAATATCAAAGGTTTGGTGATTCCAAGTGGGAGGTTTGGATGATTCTAACAAAAAGACTAATTTTTGGTTCCTGTTATATAGTGCTTTTGCTGGATTGTCTTATTCTTTTTCACTACCAAATTCCCATATGCTTTTGATAGCTATTTGGGCAAATTTGAAGGAAAAAATAAGAAGGTGCTTTTGAGGGTGGGGTGGTTGTAGGATTAAATCACTAATCCTTCTAGGAAGTTTAAGCTCTTAATATTTCTACTGCAACAATACATTTGTAGAGGGTGTTATTGCTACTTAGGTGGCTTATGGACCTAATCCTTTTATTCTGATCGCTAAAGAATGCCTCCTTTATCTATGATATTGGAGTCCAAGTGAAAGTACTTCATATTTATATGAACATGAGATAGATGAGCAGGCCAATAACTTGAAGAGATAGCTTTGGAAGCCTGGGACACAGTAAGCTCGTTAGCTGATATACTTATTGTTGACTTTCTCTTTAAAAAGGAAACAATAGCAATAGCACTTAGATTTAAATACTATTTCACAATGCTTTACAGCCCTCCCTAAGCTGTTTACAGACTCAGCACCCCAATTTTCCCTTTTCTACATACATATGAAAGCAAGAATGTGAACTATGTGGTGGAGAGGGGTCTACAACCTTAAATGTGTCTCTGCAGTTATATAGCAAACTAGTGGTGTGCAGTGTCTGGATCCAGCATGGACCTCCTTTTTCTGTTTTTGACTGCTCCTTAAAGAACTCCTGACCTCTCCTTGGCTATGTGGGAATGTCGGTTTCAGGAAAATACAGATTTGAGTTATTGAGGCACTAAGAGAAAAGTGATATGGTTGTAGCCTTTGCCACCTACTTATCCCAAGCGAAGTTTTTTTTTCCTGATTCCATGGAGTCATGGCATAAGTCCAGGAAGAGGTACAACTTTTTAAAAGAATAACCGACAGGTAGAAAGGTGTTAATCTTTAATAAAATTAATCAATTTTAGGCATGAGTTCCCTGTAACATAATCATAAAAAAAATCCTACATCATCTCAATAATGCATTCTTCAGGAAGAATTATAGGAGGGCCAAGCATTTCTTGCATTAATTTACTCACAAAATTTATACACTCCTTATATGTCATTTTTCTTGGCAGAAAAGAAAGACATAATTGGCAAATTACTTACTTGCAATGTCCCTGAGCTATTGCTGAACACAAGGGGGTAAATCCGTTTTTATCAATAAGGTCGACTTGTGCTTCTGACGTCAGCAGCAATCTTACACAATCTATGAGTTGAAATATATGGAGGGGAAAAATGGGAAGAGGAGGAATAAATTACAATTAAGTTTAATGCCAGTTCCAAAAGTCTTTGCTTTTTAAAATTTCCTGCAGTGTAACTCTTCCGAAGTTTTGAGTAGTTTAATAGACTAACTCCTAGGTCAGTGGGATATGTCCCACTCTGAGTGCCATTTGGTACTGGGCAGCTACTAAATTCATGAAATAAATAAATACAAATGATGCATTTTATAGCAGTCTTAATAAACTATGCACACTGACATAAGAATTTAGACATCAGCAAAATGGATTGGAGATTTCCTGACAATTAAATGTTCTGCCACAAGATGTAATAGGGACCTTTAGCTTAGTACATTAGGCAAACACGTAAAGAAAAAGTATACAGATGATTACTAGTTATAATGGCTGTCTTAGAGCACCAAGATACAGAGTTCTTGCTGATTACTATGTTTTGGCCTTGCTTAAGATTTTCCCAGAAAATTAGCCTCTGTAGGAAATAAGATACTCGATTAGATAGATTGTTGATCTGCTCCCAACAAATTTCCATGTTATTGTGAGTTTGCTATTCCTTCTTAGCCATTGTGGGTCTATGTAATCACTAAATTACTTTCTAAGTCTTCTTTATTCAGTGCTGATGAAGAGTTCTCAAGCAGTCTGAATCAGAAGCTACAAACATTTTGAAACAAACCTCCATGTGCAACATCCAATGCCAAGTGCAAAAAATTTTGCTGTTACAAAATCCTGATGCTAAACAGTAGGAGTTGTTCTTGGTACTAGAAGAGGAGCTACACAACCTATATACAGTATAATGGTTGTACAAGATTTTATCATGTCTTTTTTAGCAGGACCACAGAATTCTTATGGAGATTGAACACAGTTTTTTTTACAAATACACAGTAAAATTACATTGTTGATAATCCGTGATTTCTCACCAATTTCAGCAATGGAATTTTGATGGCTTTGAGAACTGCAAAAACCACTCTGTGGGCATATGTTGCTTATGGACTCATAGGTTACCTACTCCTAATATTTGGAACTGCGACATAAATTGCTAATTTGAAAATTAGATAATGGCCCAATATAATAAAATCTCTGAGAAATTCCACACCTGTATGTCCATTCCTAGCAGCAGAATACAAGGCAGAACAGCCATCTTCACAGGAATCATTAATGTTCAGACCTTCTTCATTAAGCAGCATTGACAATAAAGTGACATTTCCCTGGGCAGCAGCTTGGTGAAGAAGGGTGGGCCTGCCACCCAGGGGAACAGGACCACCACTCATTAATAAAGGGGTTAGGGAGGAAGACCAGCCTGTGAGTTAAAAGCAACATCCATTAGAGAGAACACACAAGAAGTTAATGCTGCACACTTTGCAAGTTATACACAATGCTCAACAAAATGAAAACTCTGTTTTGGCTTTGTAAAAACTGAGACCAGCTCTGTGTTATTTGAAATCCTGAATCCCAAGAGAATTAAAGTCACATCTATCTATCTATCTATCTATCTATCTATCTATCTATCTATCTATCTATCTATCTATCTATCTATCTATCTATCTGAATAGCAAATTTCTCCAACTTTAAAGTTAGCTAAATTTAGCAGGAAAACTGTGAGATATTTCACACAGAATTATGCCCCTTCTTGAAAACTCTGAAATACCATGTCTTACAAATAACATTTAAAAAAAATTGCATTTCAGAGGAAACAATTGAGAGCCCTGTAATTGATGCATACTGGTTTTTCTGGTGATCTAATCATTTTGCAGTGTCATTTTTAATGGCACTGCCACATTCTTCTGGTGTTTTTAAAAATAACGCTACAATGCATAATTAGTAAATGTCATAAAACATTACTGGGCAAAGTTCCACATCATCCTTTAAGAAAGGCAACTGACAGAACAGAACTTTAGAAAATCATAACGGTTATCTTGGTTAGACATTCCAGGTATCAGAGGTTAACAGCTTTTAGAGGACAGCTTATTAAGGACATGAAGTTTGCTGTATATGGTGCGGAAAACTTTGTGAACTCTTCCTTGATCAAAAGGCTGCAAAAGGAAATAAAGAAGAGGATTGAAAAAAAAAAAGATTTGCAACTGTGAACTGCTCTCTAAAAATGAGTAAGCACAAAGGAATGTCTATTCTTTTTTGAAGAATATTCATTACAAATAAACTATTCCTGTTCTATTCCCAAGAGGTCATTAATTTCTTTAAGTAAAGGATCATGTATGGCCACCTTCCACAACTGGATGTCTTCCCAGTATGTTCAACTTCAATCACCATAATTCCTTGCAAACATCTGGAGGGTACTATGATAGGAAAGTAGGATTTAGAGTAATGTTTGCATTGCAATTTGGCAGTTATGCTATCAAATATCAATGTAGAAAACAGTTTAATATCATATCTATATTACAATTCATTATTAATGAATTTCCAAGTAGAGCTTTTTCAATGTATTTATACTTAGGCTTCTATTCCATTATGAAATATTAGTAAATTTCATTAAAGATGACATGTTTTCAATGGCAATAATCAGATTTGGCTAAAACAGAGAAAGAAGATTGGGCTTGAAAGTAATTTCAAATATATAGATACAAAATGCTTATAAAGAAAGTAGTTATAGTAGTATTACAGCCCAATCAGCCTCTAGGTCAGGGGTAGGGAATTATGGCCCTTTTGTGATTTTTGGACTTAAACTCCCATAATTCCTGAGCCAGCCATAATTCTGGAAGTTGAAGTCCACAAGTCATAAAGGGGCCATAGTTCCCCACATTGGTTCTGGATAATGGAGTTATAGTAGGTCCCTTTGGTCTTGGATAATATTTAATGGGCCAAAAGGGAGGCAATGAAAACTTAAATAGACAGCAAGGCACATTGATGGGTCAAAAAAAAGGGTAAATAAAGAAGGTAGTAGTAAAGAAAAGGCAGGAAGGCCATCAGCACCCTGAAGTTCACCTTGGAATTGATCTTTTGCTACACTGACAGCAATAATTTCTTATTTTCTCTACAAATATTACTTTTGTCTTTAATTAATGTATGCTATCCTGGAGCTCCTTCTAGAAAGCTATTTTATTTTTAAAAAGTGAAAGAAAATAATTCTATTCCCAAGCTAAGATTCCAACAGAGACTTCAAGGTCAGGCTAGTGATTGATGCTAGGAGAAAAGGGAGACCAACTTAGACTTTTTAGTAGCACAGGATAGCTAGCTTCTTGGTTGCAGCATCCATGGCAAACCACCAATGACTCCTTTATCCAAGGGCTAGCTCTTCTGAACATAAATATGTTGTGTTTTGAAGCACCGAGTTCCTGAAGAGCAGGCCCTCACAGAAAGTTTGGTGTTTCATCAAGGAAAGGAAACAATACAGAACCATTTCATGTGAATTTATGTAAACCATTAACCATAATTGAAAACAATAAGAAAAACAATATAGGCAAAACAATCAGGTAGAAAACTTTTGTAGTTTAAACCATGTTGTTTCCCTTGATAGATCGCTAATTAGAACTTTGATGAATATGTCTCAATTTTTCATTTTTCAGTTTGATTGATTGAGGCCACTTTTGTGGAGAGAATCAGTTATTTTCTTCATGTTAAATACAAAATTAAAATTCATGCTTCACTCTTTAAAATACAAATAATAGAAACAATTATACAGTAATTGTAACTTGTATCCTCTTCATCAAATTATGTTTGCACAATAGAGTCCTTGGGCTTATTATTCTCATTTCAAAGCAACCCAGTTTAGTTCTGAAAATATGGTGGTGGACATTGACTTGACAAATAATTTCATTATTTTTTTTTAACGGAACAAACAAGGATGATGAATTCTAGGTAATATGATTATTGTGGAAGCAACCACAATATGATGATATTCTTAGCAATAAGTCAAAGCAGATATGTGATAGAAGACCAGCCCACTTCACAGTCTGCCACAGATTTAAAACTTTATTTTTATGGACTGAATTTAATGATGAATTTATTCCTAATTTCCTACAGTATTGAATGATGCTTTTTCTTTAAATATCAAAAAGGGGAGAAAAAGGAAATAAACTTTCAGCATCAATATCTTATTTAGCATTATTGTGAACCATGGCAATCAAATGATAGAATGGGTTTGTAATATAGGTAGTCCTCAACTTATAACTATTTGCTTAATGATGGCTCAAAGTTACAAAGGCCTGACTATTGCAGTACTCCCATAATCACTTAAGCACAATTTGAGTGCTTGTTGGCTTGCATTTATGACAGACTGCATCCTGCAGTCACATAAATGCAATTTGCAGCCTTTTTTTTTTTTACTGATTTCCAGGAATAAAAAAATGACAAACAACATGAGTTGGGGAAACTGGATTCATTTAATGACGATTGTAAAAACTGTCATAAAATTGGGTCTGACTGGGTTTATGACCACAACAACTTAGGACAAAAATTCCAGTCCCAATTGTCATCATAAGTTGAGAACTATACAGAAAACAAAGTTGAGAGCAAAGCTCTGGAAAAGATTTCTATTTGAGGAACACAGTTATTCATTAAAGATAAACTGAGTATTATGGGCTATGTGGTTATTAATTATACAGCATTGTTCTTCTTAGCAATGCTTACATTTCATCTTCTTTATAACCTCATTTGCAATTAACAGGATTCTAATGTTGAATGCAGTATCTATGAAAAATCCCTGAAACATTACAGGTAGACTCTACATGCAAAATATAGCACAAATATATATTTTGAAGGAAACCTGAATTCAATGTAGGGACACATAAATGAAGCAGTCCCATGATGGACCTTAAAAAGTATTCTAAAAGAACACTAAGCAGTTAAAAATTAAGCAGTAATAGTTGCACTGCATATTAATTAAGCATAATGTTTAATCCATGCTAAATTCAAAGATCTTATAAACAAGCAGGAACTTTGAATACACTGAGGGAGTTGGGTAATAAAATTAGGAAACATGAATAAGTTTTGTGGTTTTATATGCAAAAGTTAGTAAACATAAAGCATCTGGAAAGGAGAATTGGGCATGCAATGATGAAGAATGAAAGGAACAAGGAGAAAAAAAACAGCTTCTGGCATCAGCTTCAGTTTGTGGAGATGGTTAATAAAGAATTCATTACCAAACTTTCCCGTAATTATTTATATTAGAAACAAACCACATGGAATCATGTAGGTTGATTGAAAGGATGTTTTTTAAAAAAAAAGAGAAAGAAAAAAAATAAGCTCGGGGCATGGGAAATTCAATTGATCAGAGCATTATAAAATTTCTCTTTCTTGATTATAAACCTAACATTTATTGACTAAGAAATTTTATGCCAATCTTCAAAACACTTTTCATAAAGAGTTATAGGCAATACATTCTAAAGGTGATAGTCTGTTCATAAAGGTGTAAAGAGCTACAAATTCTCTCCCCCCGCCCCCATTTTCTTCTAGATAACCAGTAGCTTTGATAAAGACTAGAGGAGAAAGCAATTCATTTTTTCTAGATCAATGAAGCAAAGCCTTCAATAGCTTCATATACTATTTTTGGAGGTGCCGGTGTTGCAGAATGTGACTGGACACACTCAACATAAGGAGCAAGTGTGGTCCTATGCCAGCTTCACTTTCTTTAAGTGGTGTCATGAGAATACTCAATGCACGCAAATACAGAATACCCTTCATATTCTCATGAAGTTGGACGAAACCCCTAATTTACATGACATCGCAAGTGAGGGAAAAAATCAGAATGCCTTAAACCATGTGGAATTGCAATCATCACATGAAAAGTAAATTCAGTATTATGCAATATGGGTATTTCATACCCCCAGAAGCCTGGTTAATATGTGACCCATTTGGTTATTAATTATTGAATAGGCATTTGAGAAGTATACTGTCCTGGCTTTATCAAACCAAAACAGACCCATAACTATATCTAAGTCTGCTTTTATCATTGAAAGTTGAGAAGCAATTACTCAAAAACATGTTTGACTTATTAAACTACTCAACATTAAATATGACAAAACATTAAACCTAAGCATAACTACAATAAGCTCAACTATGGTTATGTGATTAATCTAATAGATCTTTTCAGAATGATTAATCTACCTTCAGTTGAAGATCATTTAATGAAGTGCTAAGACTTTACACTGAGTTTAGAATAAAAAACATTTCAAAGCATTTTAGACCGAAAAAATATTTATTTTTTATTTTTACTAATTAATTGAAGTTAACTAATAAGTTTTAAACTAACCGCATACCTCGTTGGCAAGCTGGTTTTTAGAAGCCTGAAATATCTGGCAGGCAAATGAAAACAGCATTTTCTCAGAATATTGCACACTAAAAATGTTTGGAGGTGTAAGGATTTTGTGAATAAAATGGCAAAGACTAGTTATAATTTATAGCCATTTTCAGTTGCACTATAGCGCTATATTGTTCTATAGAGCTATTAATAAATTTCTATAAGTACTGAATTATAAATCTAAGGACTTTATACAGTGATTCATAAAAGTAATGCAATTTCTTTTATGACTAGTTCTAAATGTTGCTAAACAGGGACCCCAAATGTGATCATGCAGAAGAAACCTTTAACAAACTTACTTAATTCTATTTAGTTTATTGCTTTATCTTCCCAAAGAGCCTGTAAGAAACCAAATGCATAATACACTGAATCAGGCCATCCACTCAGTTTTATATTAATTGCAGCACTTCTCCAGCCAGAAAGGTGGAAGTAGAAACCTTGTGCAAGCACAGCACAGATCTGCCCATGGTCTGTCCTTACTGAAAATGTAAGCGTGACATTAAATTATCTCTAGCAATTGTTACCGGTATACAATTAAGTGCTTTCCTGCTTCATTCTCATTCAACCAAAAGCTGATTGTTATATAAAAAAAGTCCTACATTGCTTCTAAAAGCCTCACCATGAAAAAAGTATGTAATTATAACTGAACATTTTCTTAATGTTCTATTCCTATATACAGTAGTGGGATTCAAATAATTTAACAACCGGTTTTCTGCCCTAATGACCAGCTGGGTAGACGTGGCTGGGTGACCATGTGACTGGATGGAGCTCAGGCGACAGTAAGTCTGGGCGTACTGCCAAGAACCTTTAGCTGTTATATGGGTTAACCAAGAG
>JAOYMU010000283.1:46829419-46844883 GCA_025802295.1 Psammodynastes pulverulentus
TTTTTTAAAATAAGCAGATCTGAATGATGCAAGATTTTGTTACTATCACTGTTTTAATAAAAGCAGCTTTAGATTTATGTCAACCATAGCTAGTCTTCGACTTGTAACTGCAACTGGGACTGGAATTTCAGTCGTAAATTGTGGCAGTTATAAGTCAAGGCACTTTTGTGAATGGATCCGATTTTATGACCATTTTTATGGCAGTTATTAAGCAAATGAAGTGCTTGCAAGTACGAATCTCACAGTTAAGCAAATTATATGATCATAATCCCAGATCTGTTCTCCCAAATGGTTGCTTTAGGCCAGAATAAGCACTAACGCCCGGAAACTGGCAAATTCATAAATTACAGTCATGTGACCTTGGGATGCTGCAACCAGTTATGAATGTGAACCAGTTGCCAATCATCTGAAATGCAGTCATGTGATCATGGGCGTGGTGGTACAAAGTTTTATGACTGCTGTAAGTGCTTTCCAAGACTGTAAATCACTCTTTCAATGCTGTCATAACAATGTTATTAAACAACCAGTTGGAAATTTACTGGTACCTGTAATTTTAGCTGTTCTCTCCTCATATCCTACTCATTAAAATATCCAGCACCCCGAAAACTGGGACAAAACCTATAGCAAAACGTTATTTTGCTAAGAAATGTTAATGGTATGTTCTCTGGATACTGGGGTATTTACAGGTTGCCTGTTCTTGTTGAAAATATATATTAAGATTACATTGAAGAAAGGACTAAAAATATTTTGTAGTATCATTAAGATGCTAATAAAATCCATATAATGGAAGCTGTAGATGTGTATATGAAATGCTTATATAATTTTTTAAATTATTAACTGCTTTTGTGATGGTTTTCATTCTCCTCCAGATGGCAGTATGGGAGAAAAGCATGGGCAAAATTCAGACTCCTGAAAATATCCCTCGTCTATTTGACATGGTGAAAGTGAAAGATGAGAAGGTTCGCCAAGCCTTTTATTTTGCCTTGCGTGATACACTGGTAGCCAATAACTTGGATCAGGCCACCAGAGTAGCATTTGGAAAAAGCAATAGATGGAGAGTCATAACGTTGCAAGGACAACTTATAGAACAATCAGGTACTTTTAAAAATACAATAAAAACACAAAGAAAGAAATCGAATGTATATACAAGGCTAGCGTTTCTAATTTGTTCTTAATATTTCCCTAGGAACAATGACTGGTGGCGGAGGAAGAGTAATGAAGGGTAGAATGGGATCCTCTGTTATAGTTGAAACATCCGAAGAAGAGGTTAGTAGACTGCATAGATGCTAAATACATATTTATTTGTATGAGCTTTTCTATTGTAACAAATCTCAAAATGCCTTATAATCAAGAACCAAAATACCTACTGAAAGTTTAAATAATACAAATAACTAATTCAATTTAAAGTGTAAGGGAAGGAAAACAAATGTACACCTATAGGCAATCATATACAAACCTTTGAAAAAATAATATTAAATATTTAAGTGAATCCCAAATTTTAGAAAGGGAAGCATTCATGAATAAGATGACACCTACAAATAACTTCCAGAAAACATTTTGCTTAACTTACTTACATTTAATTTCTTTTTAACCTACATTTTATTTTTGCAGATCCATGAAATGGAATCACAGTTGCAAAAAAAATCTCAAAAAGCCATGCTATGTCAAGAGCAGAAAGCACAACTAGAGGAAATAATAGCCAAATTACATAAACATGTTAGAGAAATGAAAAACACTTTAGAAAAATACACTGCCAGTATAAAGGTAATAATCATGTTTTATGTTTCATAGCTGCGGTCTTTTTTTAGAGGAAAATAAACTTGGTGATCTTTTGAGATTTTGACACAGTCATATTTAAAAATACCCCTGAAGAAATTAAATCCAAGATTCTGAACCTGAGAAAATAAAACTTCTTTTGAATCAGATAGAAAGGTAGAAAGGCCGGTAGAGACTGCCTTTCTACAGTGGTATTTCTGTTACTTAATATAACTAGTAGAAGACTAATAGAAAGTTCAGTTGCCTCTTGAAAAAAACACATTTGAGACAATCATAACCTGGATGACTAAGAATCTCTACAGACTTTTAGTAGAAGACAACTATCTTCAGATTAAGTCATAATGTGAAGGTTTACAGGTTTAAATTCTTCATTTGGGAATGAAGTCACCTAGGGTGTGTAGAAATTTAATAAATGATTGTGTACAATAAATCAAAATTTCAGAGCAAGTATGTGGATTAGGAATTATGAATTCATTTTAATAAAACACTCAGAAGCAAGTGGACAAAAGGGATATTTCCATTTATTGACAGAAGTTCCTGTATTATAAAATCGTGTTCAAGAACAGTAGCTTGTGAGGAGTCTGCTGGTCTGAAGTAAATTGAGAGTTGTGTTTCATGTGGATTAAGTTGGATCCATGGTCTTTGTTCCTCTTTCTGAATGATAATTGCACTGAGGAACTTGAATATTTTGTGTGAACTAGGCTAAATCGCCTATTTTTATTTTTTAGAGTTTGATGGATCAAGAAGCTCACTTAAAAGTTCAGCTTAAAGAACTAGAAGCAAATGTAATTGCTTCTGCTCCTGATAAAGTCAGGCAAACAGAAATGGAGAAAAAATGTAATAACTTCAAAAAAGGTAAATAATCTTTTTGGGGGGTGTCTTTTTTATGTCTTGCAAACGTTTGAATTTTACTCTTGGGTTTTTCCCCTACTCTGTATAAATCCATTAAATGTTTTTGCCATTTTTAAATGCTGGATTTGAATTGGTGTCATTTGAAATCAGTTTATCTTGCTAGTGATTTTTTTGTTGCCTTAAGTCATAACTAGGAGTGTTTTAATATTTTCTATATCTCAAGGTCTTGTTTTATTTCTTTCCATAATGTATTGCAATGGCTTCAAAATATATCCTTATTGCATCATGACAAGTAAAGCCTAAATATTTCAGTGGATCTTTTGTTATCTCACAGTAGTCTCCTTTTTCACATTTTTTCCCTCAGAAGTTAAGTGCCTGCTAAGTTAAGTTCATTGATTTTGTTTTCAGAAAACAAGCCAGAATATTTTATTACTTTTATCAGCTCTCATAATATTTATTTTTAAGCTTTATAAGACTGCCCAACCCAAACAGTTTGGCTCTAAGCAGCATACAGTGTAAACATACAATATATTTAAAAAAAAAAGAATAAACAGAACCATTTAACAATAAACAGACAATATATAAATATAAAATGTAAAATATTAAACAAGTATACAAGAAAAGAAATCTAGGGGAAGTCAGACTTAACTGGCCACTAATGTTTGGGAAGAGCCAGGTCTTAATGACATTCCTTAAGGCAAGAATGTTGGGTCTATTATATACTGGAGAAGTTGATTGTTCCAAAAATCAGTGAAAAGAGGCAGACTTTCTGGATCTGATAAGATAACAAAATTTAGAACCCAGACCATGTCCTACCTGTGGAGATGTAGATATTCTTGGAACAAGGTAGGATCCTTCAAATAATCCTGTCCTTTGCTGTGTAGGGCTTTATAGGTAATAACCAGCAGCTTGGAAAGTACCCGGAACCCTATTAGGAGCTAGTACAGCTTGCAGAATTATACGAGTATAATGAGATTTGTTTGTCAGCCCTCCCAGGTAATGTAGCCAGGAAACATGACTAATGTAAGGCTACATTAGTAGAATCTTGAAGTCTGAAAGTGCAAACTTCTCACCACCACTTTCATTGCTTTATCCATTAGGGCAGGCTTCCTAAGTTTCTTTCTCTAACCATTAAGCCACTGGGGCTTCTGCCTGACTCCTCTGATTGTTTCCTAGTACATTTCTTCCCCTTGTTCCCCAAGGTCACCCATACATTCATATGTTTCATTTAGACTGATCAAGTGTGAGTGAATATGGGCAGGGGGGCTCTCCTGGTCACAGCTGCTGCCTCTTCAAGCAGAAGCTGTGAATCTTATAGAAAGTCCAGATTGTGCACCAAGTCTTGAATGAGTGGTTTTTTTTCCCCAGTGAGACCGGTCTTATCAGGACAACCTGGTGTACCCAAATATGGAATGGAGCATTCTTCTGCTTTTGCTTTTCAGCTCCAGTCCAGGAGCCTTCGCAGGCAGCCACTTTCGCGACAAACTATTTTTATTTTAAAATATAAATTCAACCAAGTCTTGAATGGTGTAATGTTACCCAACCAAAACCAAAGATGGAAATTCGGCAACTTCCAGATCTGGGAGACCCAAAATCGACAGACATTCAATCTTGGTAGAATTGAGCCACAGCCTATTTTTCCCCATCCAAAGCCACACAGTCTCCAGACATTGGGAAAATTTTAACAGCTTCATTTAGATAGGGACAGAAATCTACACGATGAATCATTGGCATATTAATAATAGCCACAATTCCTTTCCACTGACTGGAACTGGCCTTGGGAAACCATTACAAAAAGGTGCCCCTGACAGCCATAGTGGTTCAGAGAGATACCATTGTTCAAAGGCCATCAAAGATCAAGGAAAGCTAAGATGGATGCACCACTCCTATAAATTCAAAACAACTGTTCTTTAAAATTCCATCTTTAAACATGCAGTGAAATATTAATATATTTTTTGACAGATTATGACAAAGTGGCTGCAAAAGCTGACAAACTGGAAAAAGAAGTTAAAAGACTACATAATCTCATTATTGAGATAAATAATAATAAACTTAAAGCTCAGCAAGACAGTCTTGATAAGATAAACAAAGAAATAGATCAGTGCACTTTTGCCATTACAAAAGCACAGGTAGCAATCAAGACATCAGAAAGGTATGATTTCCTATTATGAACCAACATCCTAGAAGCAGAATTGTGATATTTATTGTAATTATTACATTTAATTAAAGAATTTAATTTAACACATCTGTTAAGTAATCCATTCACTACTGCTAATTGTCTTTTTTCCACTTATAACTAAACTTATAACTAAACTTATATCTTAGTCTGAATTCTGCTATTGTGTAGTACATTTGCTTAACACATATATTGGTGACTTGTTATTTAATGTATTGCATAGACAAATATTGAGCAAACTGGTAACTATTCAAGAGACTAAAGAAGCAATTTAAAAAGTTAAAATTAACAAAGCGCTAGGCAGTGGTATCAAGCTCGTGGGCCATGCCCACCCCGGTTTAGCGAAGGGGGGAAGTTGTGATAAGTCACGTGACAACGTGTCATCGCAAGTTTTACACCCCTGAACTAGGCCAAGACAGGCTGATAGCCCAATATTATAAAACATAAAGGAAGAACTGTTGGAACCCCAGGTAAGAGGTAGGAACAATGTGAAATTAAAGAAACAAAATAATAGCAAAGACATGGGGAGATGCATATGTAACTCTGAATTATAAAAAAGGAATTAATCCTGAGAACTTCTGACATACAATCCAATTTCTTTAGTGAACATCAATTACACGTTAGTGCATTCAGAAAGTATTCAGACCTCTTCACTTTTGTCAATTTTGTTATGCTGCAGCCTAATTCTACAGTTGTAGGAAATTCATTTTTTCCTCATCCATCTACACCCAATGCCCATAATGAAAAAGTAAAAACAGAATTTTAGAAATGTATGTAAATTTATTAAAAAGAAAAAACTGAAATATCACATTGGCATAAGTATTCCGATGTAGACCCTTCACTCAGTACTTTGTTGAAGCAGCAATTATAGTTTCGAGTCTTTTGGGGTATGACGCAACAAGCTTTGCACACCTGGATTGGGGGATTTTCAGCTATTCTTCCTTGAAAATTCTCTCAAGCTCAGTCAAGTTAGATGGTGACTGTCGGTGGACAGCCATTTTCAGGTCCCTTCAGAGATGTTCAATAGAGTTCAAGTCAGGGTTCACTCTAGGGCCACTCTAGGACATTCACAGAATTGTCTTGGCTGTCTGCTAAGGATCATTGTCAAGTTAGAAAGTGAACCTTCAGCCCAGCCTGAGTTCCTGGATGCTGTAGAACAGGTTTTCATTGAGAATATCCCAGTACTTTATTCCATTTGTATGCTCTCAGTGTACATATATAAAAATAAAATACATTCATTCATCAAGAACCATAATATACAACACTTAGTGATAGTCATAGGTTACTAACAAGCAATCAAATCATACTAAGAACAAATAAAACAATATAAATTTAAGATACAAGCAACACAGTTATAGTTATAAGTGGGAAGAAAGAGGTACTAGGAAGGATGATATTTTACATAAATATTGTATTTATGTATTTAATGCATATTAAAAAGGAATTTTATAATATATATTTATACTTTATAGAAATCTGAAAAAAACAGAGGATGCAATTATTGGAACTGAGAAAGAAATTGAAGAAAATAAAAACCATATACAAATCTTAAAAGAACAGCTGAATGCATTAGATGAAAGAGCTACTGAAGTTATAAATAACAGCAAAAAAGCTGAAGTATGTATTATATTTGCTTTATTTTTCAGATGACACTTAAAATGGTCATAGTGTTACATGAGCACAAAATGTGCTTGTTGAGTAAAAAACAATAGTATTTTCTACTGAATTCTCTGTTAAGCTCTCGACACTACCAAAAATTCACATTCTTAAGGTATATTCTGTTAAAGTAGTTCTATGTAAACTGAGTTTCTGTTTAATAGTCTTTAACAGTAACTGTTGAAACCACAGTGAAAATCGTGGGGTCCTTGGTGCTCTCTGAGCTTGGTTATTTTCTTGTTTCATTACTAAACTAGGTAACATCACCAGTGCTAGAAGGGAGTGGGGCTTGCTCTCATTTTATATGCTAGTGGCTTATCCTGTCAGCATTAGTAGAAATGGTCTTGGTAATGGTTTCTCCACTTATGCAGAAATCATGCTCCTATGTGTTCCAGAACTCATTTTGGAGACTGAATCAAAAGCATTACATAGTAGACAGTAGATGTAATAATAAGATAGTTTTCGGGGAAAAACAACAGCTGTCTAAAACTTTCAAAATAGAAATTGAAGGCTTGCTTTACTTATTTATAGAATATTTTCTGACTTTATGAGAAAGAGATTGCCCATTAGTCAGAGCAAAACAATAGTTTAACTCAGTGGTTCCCAATCTTTTTCGGTTTGCGGCTCCCTTACGTGCTTCCGGGTTTTTCCGCGGCTCCCTTCAAATTTTTGGATTTTTTCCGCGGCTCCCTTAATGGGTACATCCGGGTTTTTTTACATTTTTTACTTGTAACTGCGCATGCGCAGTAGGTTTTCTGAAATGGCGCGGCGCCCTTACAATGGTGCCGCGGCTCCCCAGGGAGCCACGGCGCACAGATTGGGAACCACTGCCTTGACTTATGGCCATTTGTTTAGTGACTATTCAAAGTTGGTGATGCTGAAGAGACTTAGGACTGGTATTTGCATTTATGACTGTTTCAGCATCCCCAGGATCACGTGGGAGCTTGGCAACTGGCATGTATGATGGTTGCAGTGTCCCAGGTCATGTGATCCCCATTTGTGATCTTCTTAGCCAGCTTTTGACCAGTAAAGTCAATGGAGAAGCCACATTTATTTAATAACTGTGTGTTTCATGTAATGACCATGGTAATTCATTTAATGACCAAGGCAAAAAAGGTCATAAAATCAGGTGTGATTTACATAATAATCGCCTCATTTAGCAACAGAATTTCTGATCTCAATTGTGGTTGTAAGTCAGGGACCACCTGTATTATGAAACACAGGGCTGCATGATTCTATCAATGCCTTCCTCAAGGCAAGACTCAACGTATAAAATCCTTACTACCAAGCAAATGCCCAGGGTTCGTAGCATCTTTCAGATCACTAAGGATATATGGCATAAAAGCAGCCTGGTCCCACCTTTCCCTTAATGCAATTCTCCCATGGGAACTACAATGACTCTAGCATAATGCTATAGAAATAAATTACTGAAAAGTAGAGAAAACACACCAGAAAACCAATGAAGAGTTTTCATTTAAAAAAAAACCCACCTTATCCCAATCAGGGGACAAGCTCTGCTCTTCCTTTGCTGTTTTTAACAGTTGCTGAAGATTTATTGCAGACAGCGGAGAACAGTTGACCTTTTCTCTTTGGCCAATTTGTTTTGTACTATTATTGTTATGAAATTGTCATTTTTAAACGCTATAATTGACTAGGAGCAGTACTTCTTCCCCAAAAGGGCAGGATATAAATGTTTCAATCATTCTGTTTCTTGGCAGCTTTCTTTTATCAGATAAAGTAGTTAACAAAGATGAAGCAAAGACTAGTGAGCAGCAAAAGCAATAAAGGATTTTCTAACCTTTCTCTTCATTTGGCCTATTTTTTTTTTGCACTGAGAGTTCTTTTGAAAATGTACCCTCAATTCTTAGGGAAGAAAGAACTGCAAAGGGATGGATGAAACAAACAGACCTCCCCCCCAATACTACAATACCAAACAACATGTGAAAAATACTAATTTTAAGACAATGCCTCTAAGATAGATCTTCAGCTTCCTTGAAAAAAGAAAAAGGTTGACTGTGCAAAATAATCAGAATTCATGAAAGCAAATGAATTTCCCATAGCCCTGAAACCTAGAAAGGCATTAAGTGGAAGTGCAATGTGACATAGGAAAAGGGAAAAAGAGAAGGAAGAAAAAGGCAAAAGAGAATCTTAGAGGAAAGGAATCTATGGAGAAATATATATATTTATATGACAACGTTAAAAAAAAGGAAGGAGTTTAGTGGGTACATCATCCTTTACCTGAGGCTGTTACCAGGAGGCTGTCTGAATCACATGGTCTACAGGATGAAGCACTAAGAGGGTTTATGGAAGAGCTACAGGCAATGGTGGTGGGAATGACAAAGGAGCTGTCGGAACATGCAGGTTGGCTCAGTCCAGGGGACAGGGAAGGCCAGGCACCCACCTGAGGCATGTCCATGGATGGAATGGCATAGCCTGCAGATGCCACAGATAAATCTATTGTTGGTTTTGGTGGCAGCTGTGGTGAGGACCTAGACATAACCTCTTCATTTATTACCCTGATTCCTTGAGGTGAACAGGAAGGAGATGAAACCAGGAGTTTGCCTTCAGTTTTGGCACCTACATTAGGGGAGCGACCACTATCCATAATTACTTTAAGTTGTGGGTGTGGCGGAGACGGAGTCTGTGAAAGACCTGGCTTTTTGGGAGGAATAGGAGGGGGATTTCCTCTATCAATCCTCGAAACACTGGGAGTCTTTAAACTCATTCTGCTAATTGGGGGAGGGTAAGTGCCAACATCTATAGAATGTGACATTCCTGGACGTCCAGGTGCCACGCCCTGAGGACTGGTGAACCTTGAAAGGACTTGCGTGACTGTATTCCGAGCCAGCTGCTTGGCAACTAGGTTGTCTCGACTTGTGGGTGAGGCGTCTCTTGATGTAGGGCTTTGAGTCGTGTTTCCATTTTGATCTTGATCATTAGCATTGGATTGAAATCGAAATCTGGCTGCCTGGACCCGTGGATTCAGACCTTGATGCCCAGTAGTGCTGACAGATGGAGAATGTGGGGGAGGAACAGATGATGCTTGCAAGTAGCTTTGGGATGCTATACTGGGAGCCGGAGAGGATGCAATGTGATCTGGAAATGGGGAAGGCAGACTTGTTAAGACAGGTGAAGCCATTGGCCCATTCTCCTCTATTCGTATTTGACTATGAGTTAGATTTGAAGTTACAGGGGACAGAAGAAGGTCGCTGCAGGATGAATGCCTGTCAATGATGGGCTTCACAAATGCTGCATTGCAGGATACATTCACTTTTGAGTGCCCCGAAAGCAAAGGGTGGATAATTGAAGGCTTTATGGGTACTGTTAAAGGCAACTTTCTAACACTTTCATTTCCACTGTCTATTAATACTGCATCTGTCTGGCAGGAAAGTGTCCTCAAAATTGGTCCCTCTGTTCCAGTGGAGACAGAAACAAAGCCTCTCTCTTTGTTCCTTCGTGGAAGAGAAAGGTGGAGTTTCGCATCACTTTCCTTGCTGAGCTGCTCAATTGTTTTTCTCATTCTCTCCCTCTCTTCTTTGAGGTCACTTGTATGAGCTTCTTCTCTGCTGAGGCGGGCATGCAGCTGCTCCCTCTCTGTGTCGAACTCAGAAAGCTGCTTTTCCATTTGGGCTTCCATCTGTGAGCTCCGTTGTTTCTCCACAGCAAGAGATTCCTCCAACTCTCTGGCTTTCTTTTTCTCTTCCTCAAATTTAGCCATGACTTCTTCCAACTTCTGGGCCTCTTCTACCAGTTTGCTGGATAGTTGTTTGCATTCTTTCACTAGCATCAGTACAACGTGTTTATTCTTGCCACGCTCCTCCTCCAGTCGAGCACAGAGCTTCTTATGTTCCATTTCAAGGGCTTGTAGCTGGAATTTCTCCATTTCCAACTACAAAGAAATGCAGAATAGCCTCATTACCACAGGGAATATTCAAAGTATTTTAGTGCATATTCAGAAGCAGTAATGGTATCTGAATAATAGTCAAACTACTATAACAATTGTCAATAGTCAGTTTTCATATAAGTTTAAATGAAGGTGAAGTATTGGGTTTTGCTGGTTTTCCAGAAAGTTCAAAGAGATAAGCAAGGACAAAACTTATAAAAATGGTCTCAGCTGCAGATGAGCTCCAGCATGAGTCCAAAAGCTGAGAAGAGTAAACCTCTGGTCCCGGTGACCAACCCAGATTAAATCTTGCAATATTATCCTGGGACATGTATATTTGCCTTCATTCATATCTCAGTTGTTTCTGTGTATTTTCTTATTATTTTGATTTAATACATATTTAAAAATGTACTTATTCAAATCAATACCGTGAATGTATATTTTCAGTTGTGTCTCTAAATGCATATCTATCCCTCTAAGGAGTAACTGTACCTCAGGATTGCTAGGAATTACCAGAAGTCTCTCAAGTGGTGGAGTTTGCCCAGCACTATCAAGTTCTACCTCTGGATAAAATGGATGCACATGGCTAGTCTAGTTCTCACAATGCTATTGTCATAATAAGAATCATGGTACTGTTATATCTGGCTGAATTAACAGCACTTTCAGCACTGAGACTTCATAATAGATTTATAGCCTTACACTTTTTGAGAGGCACATCAATTACCTTTTACTTTGTCATATTAGGCATCAGAATCTCTAAAGTATCATCCTTCACAAGTGTGTGAGCACATGAGTAAGTGTGATGGGACACAAAGTACAAGTAGTCCTCAAGTTATGACAGCAATTGGAACTGGAATTATTGCCACTAAGTGAAATGGTCATGAAGTTTGAGATCATGTGACCACCTTATTTAGTAATGGTAATCCTGTCATTCCCCATTGTTATTATTAACTGAATCCCATGGGTTGTTAGCCAATGTCCCACTTTTCTAGTCAAGCCATTCTAGCCCAAAGCCCCAGCCCACAGTGTGAGGTAATTCAGACCAGCCCACAATATGGCGTAAAGCCCCACTCACAGCTACCCTCGCCACTCTGCACTCTGAGGCCTTGGCTGCCCTGCACTCTGCTGCCCCAGCTGACTTTTGCTGTCTTTTTGCACCCACTGTTGATGAGGTATGCTTAGCCTGGCCCCTCAAATATGACCTCAGGAAGAAGGCTTCACATGGCCAGCAACTGCTTTGTGAAGGGTCAGGTCATGTATGTTTGGTGAGTAATGGGAACAAGAAGATGGTGAGGGTCAACTGGGGGGGGAGAGAAAAGTGCAGAAGTGGGGAGGGAGATAGGCAGATGTTAGGGATTGAAATGCGCCTGTGGATATAAGTGCACCTGAATTTTGATCACATATCCACAAGGGTGCTGCAACAACCATGACTTCTAATTAATTTGACAGCCATCTGGTATAGTTGTTAAGGCACCAGGCTGTAAGTTCTAGTCCTGCATTGAGATGAAAGCCAGCTGGGTGACTTTGACCACTCACTTTCTTTCAGCCCAACTCACCGCATAGGGTTGTTGTAGGGAGAATAGGATAAAACTGAGATACAAATAAACAAACTTCAGGGACCAGGCATAAGTACCATTCATTCAGCACTGCTGTAATTTTGAATGAGCACTGAATAAATGGTCAAGAGCTACAGCACCTGTAATCTTCTTATGATTTTTATGAATGCTTCACATTGAGAAGTTCGGGAATCTTAGCAGAAACTTGCATTATTGTGACCACTGCCGGCTGGGTGCAAAAAACTACAATAGATAAAGGTGAAGTTCCACATTATCTCCATCCTTAGAGAACTGTTTTATTTCTCCTTCAAATCCAATAAGTAGTATCACAGATTTCAGATGCAGCAACATTTAAATTGTCAAAAAATATATTGAGGTCTACTGCTCAAATACTTAGTTTGCTTATCTTGCTGGTACAAATTATTTGTCTAAAAGACAAGTTTATTTAGTGATTTTTTTTTGCAGGTATCTGAATCAGGACATTTACGTAATCCTTTCCTAACAAGCTAGAGTTGGCAGGCATGATTGTTGGCTGGCACAGTGTAATTCCCATTTTTTTGAATTTCATTATAATTGTTCCCACAAGCAAATAAGTCAATGAATTCAATACAATGCCAATTATGACTCTAATAAACTTTCAAGAGTAAACATATAATCAAGGAGTGATAAATCCTACACTTTTCTCAAAAGGGATATCAAATTAAAACAGTGTTTTGTCAGCCATAGGCTTATGTATTTAAATTATTTAACACACATTCATGTACAGTACTTTCCTATGCATGTGCTTTAGAGTGCATCTGAGACCGCTTAAAGATTCAACAAAGCCATATTTATGACCTCCCATGTCCTTACTCAGGAGACAATGTCTTTAGAATAGAACATTCACCATTGGGATAACAAATCACAAAAGCTTTCTATTGAACATTCATCAGCATTATGTCTAATGCTTAGATATAAGAAGTACTTTGGGTTTGAAATTTTAAAACCAGCAGTGTTTTCTTCCACATTCATGCTCACCAACTATATAGAATCTAGGACCTTCCACATTAAGTATATTTAACTAATAAAATAAAATTCATTGTATGAATGTACTTGTTTACTTACCAAGTAGTAAAATATTCAGCATTTTACTAGTACAAATTTAGAACAGTATAAAACCAGAAACAACACAAATGCCATGGCATGGGGGAGCATTTATGGCATGTTGCTACCAGAAATGAAGGATAGGATTTTGGTTCATGTGCTTCATGCTCCATATAGAAAAGGCAAGCCAGCTGAGAAGCATTATTGAAAATATCTCTTGGTAGTCATTCCCACTCCTCTGTTGGTAGAGCATAAGAAGAAGAGCTTCAGAAGATGATCTTAAACAGAAGTGTTATAGCCGTGATGGTGAACCTATGGCATGTGTGCCACAGGTGGCACACAGAGCTCTCTCTGTGGGCACGCGAGCTGTTGCCGAGACATGCATGCATGCGCAGCCTCCTACTGGCCAGATGATTCTTGGCCCATTTCTGGATTTTGGAGGGCCTCGGAAGCCTGGGGGAGGCCGTTTTCGCTTTCCCAGAGGCTCCAGCGAAGGCTTGGAGCCTGGGGAGGGCGAAAACAGCCTCCCCTGGGTTCCAGAGGCCATCCGAAGGGGGAAGGGGGATTGCGCGCACATGCAGGGGGAGCACAGGGGGTCATGCATGCATGCACAAAGGGCGGTGGGAGAGTTCGCACGTGCATTGCATTGTGAGTGCCAGCATGCACGCGTGCGCACTATAACACACACATGTACTTTTGACATGCCACAATAAAAAGGTTCACCATCATTGTGTTATAGGGTGTAGTCAAGAAAGTCAAGAAAACAGCCATGGCAGTGCAACTGAAGCTCCAGACCACTTTTTATGTGTCACACACCCCTGCCAAGAGAACCACTTTGGTTCAGTTGTTACGGCATCAGGCTAGAAACAAAAGATCTTAAGTTCTAATTCTGCCATAGGCATGAAGCCAGTTGGGTAATATCTCTCTCTCCCTCCCTCTCTCTCTTTCTCCTTCCTTCCCTCTCACTGCCTCTCTCCCTCCCTCCCTCTCTCTGCTCTCTGCCTCTGTGTGTGTGTTTGTCTGTTTCTCTCTCTCTGTTTCTCTCTCTCTCTCCCTCCCTCCCTCTGTCTGTCTGTCTGTCTGTCTGTCTGTCTGTCTGTCTGTCTGTCTGTCTGTCTCTCTCTCTCTCTCTCAGGCAATGGCAAATCACTTCCATATTGTCAAGAAAACTGCAGGGATTTGTCTGCGTGCATGCATGTGCACACATATACACACTGAGAATGACAAAATATATTTACAGCATGTCTTAGACTAGCACTTGGTATAGCAGCCATAAAGGGCTTTGAAAAGCTGTTCAGATACCATGATAAGTCTGTATCTATAAAGAACAGAATTTTCCTAGCACCAGGTTTCCCAGTGAACAAAAAGTTTGACTTTGAAGTAGGATAGGAATAATATTGATGCTTTGGTATGTGGTATTGGAGAGGACTGCTGAGAATACCCTGAATAGCCACGACAACCAAAAATGGATAATAAAACAAATCAATCCAATATTCTCTCTTGAAACCCAAATTACTAGGTTCAAATGATTGTATTTTGGACACATTATGCAAAGAGCTAACACCAACTCGATAGCACAAATTAATTAAAAGTGGAGTATACATAATATAGTAAGTTATAAAGTGGGATTAAAAATGATGTGTATTCTTTTCTTCATGAACAAAAGATATTATTTCAGGAGAAAAAACTAGAATGACTGAAACTGGATATGTTTTTACTGATGTCATATAAAGGAAACAGGAGGCCTTTTGAATCCTGTTCCTACCGCCCCCCCCCCAATGTGGATAATGTCCTTCCAATGGAATTTTCAATCAGTGTGCCAGTGTCATCTCTGGGGTCCATCTAGATTTTTCAGTCTTTCAGTGGAGTGACATTTTCACAACATCTCACAAAGTTGTTTGTAAGCCAGAAGATGGGATGAAAGATAGCAGCATCAGTACAATTAGGAGTAATAAATGTGAACTTTCTTGTGTGTAGAAAACTAACCCTTCATAAATTTTTACCCTGCATCTAGTAAACCACTTAAATATATTAAAATCATATTGCACTACACAACTCAGACCATTGGGTAAGGTGAAGAAGAAACGAGGACAGATAGCTTTTTAAAATGTTTAAATAATGTATTCAAAGATGAAATTCAAAAGGAAAAATGAAAAGATTCCTTATTCCCTAATAAGGTGTTTTTAGCAGAGGTGGTATTCTACCAGTTCGGGAGAACTGGTAGCAGAAAAAGCTGCTGCTCGGGTGAACCGGTAGCAAAAAAAATGACTACCAGTTCGGCCGAACCGGTAGCTAAAAAACCCCTCTGCACACATGTGCTCCCCCTCCCTTCAGCATACGTAATTGTAGTAATTGCAAGACTTCTGCTAACAGCCAGCTGCCTGTAATTAGGCAGATCGAATCTGACCAGACTCAAGGTTGACTCAGCCTTCCATCCTTCCGAGGTGGGTAAAATGAGGACCCAGATTGTGGGGGCAATATG
>JAOYMU010000283.1:46892959-46905587 GCA_025802295.1 Psammodynastes pulverulentus
ATCTACTTATGTATGTGATGAATTTGTATACTTTTGACCAATAAAACTCTTTTAAAACAAAAGATATGGTCTTCAATTCCCAGAATTCTCTAGCTTACCATACTGGCTGGGGAATTCTGGGAGTTGAAGTCCACTTATCTTGATGTTGCTAAGGTTGAGAAACATTGCCTTAAAAACTTGATCTCTGGTCCTTGTGAAGCAAGAATTTTCTGGAAATTGCTGCCATCATATGTGATGTTGCCTCTAAAACTAGTTTCAAAGGGAATTAGACCAATTATTCAGGAAAGACAATAACTGATTCTAATCTAGATGGCTATGTGCCACCCTCTGAATCACAGGCAATATAAAATATCAACTACTAGTGAAGGTCAGCCAGAGTACTGTCATTTTCTTGCTAATTCTTATAAGTCTCTAAGTGCAAGGGACTGACCACAGCTCATAGGACAGAAGTCCCATTTCTACAGTAAAACCCCTCCATATTCTGGGATTCTAGAATATGTCTAGAATTTACTGCAATACAATCAAATGCACGAGAAGGCACCACATGTGAGTCTGTAAAATAAAGATCCCCAAGAGAAGATTTGGGGAAAAAAATGCAGTTCACAGATCTGTACGGTCTCCAAAAAGTTAAAATCCAGAAGCACCTGCATTAACTTAATAGTGAATTAATTTACTGTAAATGAATTAGCATCGATTGACAATGCATATGACTATAGAAAGCAGCAGCTCTGTTATGTAATGTAACGATTGAAACAATCCTTGAGCTACAGCTCGCAAGAAGCTTCAGGCAGATTATTATATTCTTAATATAAAATAGAAACCAAGAGAAACAAGCTTCTTGAAAAATCTGTAGCACATAGTACCATCACTACATATGTATTTTTGAAACATATTTCACATAGAGGGCATGTGGAATTAGCACGAGTCAAGAACTTTCCTATGCAATGGAGCAATAATTAGCATTGCTGTTACTCAGGAAATATGACTTCATAAATCATGTTAAGGTAATCCTATCAACACCAGCCAGCATGGCAAAGGACCAACAGATGCCCTAGATGCTGAAACCAAAGGTTGCTCACCTCATGTAAAAATCAGAATATGTTTTGTAGGAAATCCAGCTACTACTGTATTTCCTTATGGTCTGCTCTGCTGCAGATTTCCTAAAGTCTTGTAAAAAGGCATCAAGGAAAGCATCCAACCTGTGTTCCTTTCGATAAGGTGGAATGTGAACCTGTGCCTATCTGAATGTCATGGGGATATCAACCTTTTAGGACAGTTTCTAGAGATGCTTCCCTGAGAAGGTGTCTTAGAGCTTCCTGTAGGTGTGAGGGGTGAATCATGCCTTTAAGTTTTTCCCTTGTCAGTATTACCATGGCAACAAAGCAGATACTAAGGTTTGCAACCCCCTTCTCCCACCCCCAACTAAGCTTTGCTTAGTTCAGGAAAACATAGATTGGGGAGAATTTTGGCTACATTCCCAAATATTTCTATTAAAAAGCTTTCCTCTTAACTCCTCTTCCAGTCATAAATTTCCTGCTGACATTCAAAGGCAGAGTTATTTTTTCCTAATATTCTATACATTTTTTCCAGCAAAAGCCTGCCAACATTGTTGCTAAAACTTACTGGGTTCTGTTTTGTTTTTCCTTTATTAATATGTTCTGAAGCAGTAGTTAGAATAAAACACTGAGGGCGGACAAATTCAAAATGGCATTCTCATCCCAAAACTTTAATAACAAAAGAAGGGTGCTGTTCCACAAAATAACAAAAGAAGGGTGCTGTTCCCCCTTTTATATGATATTGCTAAATTTTGGGGTCTGTAAAAAGGAAGCCAAATTTCAGTTCTGTTGAAAGTCCAATTGTGAAAGGATAACTGTTAAATTGCAAATTAATTTGAGACCTGGCCAACAATGCAAAATCTTCCTATTAATAAAAGAAATCAGCTTTTCTTCATTATACAACACCAGTAACTAACTGTTCCATTCTTATGCACATTTAATGAGATACAAGTTCCACTCATAGAAATGAGGTTTAGTCCAAGATGTGTGCCACCCCCCCCCATTTTTTTAAAAATGCCATTATGGATGGATCCGGATCTCTTTTTATGTTAATTTAAATGCACTAGTTATAAGAATGAAAAGTCTTCCTTGACCAACCTTAAAGCAGCAACCTTTTAGTAGGGGAACTACCGGTACTTATAAATAGCCTTCCAGGGATGGGATCTAATGATACCTGACTGCTGATAAATTCCCCATTCTTTGGCTCCAGAGGATGGTAACGCTTTTCCAGAACAGATCAGAAGACTTGTACTGGGAGGGTGTAGGTGGGTGCAGGGTCAGGAAAATTCCCTTGTACATGTAGAAATCAATTTCCATATCTTGACTTCCTGCATATAAAGTATGTTTCTACTTTCATAGTGTGTTGCTAATGTTATCTACATATATGTTTAATTCATTCTGCAATACAGAAAGGGACCTTAGTTTAATTATAGGACACTTTGATCCCAAGTTCAATTACCAGAATTTCCATAAAAGAGAAACAAAATAGTTCTATTTTCTGCAGACAAAAAGCAGTGATAGATTAGGTAGACTGGACTAGATGGATCATGGATTTGAATGGCATTTTTCTCTTTTCCTAAATACAGTATTTGAATATTTATTTTAGGAAGCTTGCCTCGCTTTAGGTAGGAACAATCAATTCAGCTGGTAACTCTCCATTGCCATCCCAGAATCTATTCAGCAGATCAGCGTTATTTCAAGTAGTTTAAATGATTTTAATCAAAATATGTGTATTGTAAAACTAACTAAATACAGGGAATTATATTAAAAAAACTTAAAACTGGAATTTCTTTTACATCATCCCCAGCAATTATTTTTCCAAACAATCATTATTGTGGATTCCACATTCCAATTTAGTTTCTCAAATTCATGTCTTTAGTATGAATGAATATACACACATCCTGATATTCCTGTGCTTTGTGCAGGAAATACTGATGTGACCTACTTTTCTTTTTGACTGTTTTTTTTTATCATCTCAATCATTGCCCTAGAGATTTTGTCTAAAGGTCAAGTTCTATAACCATCTTCTCATCGGATTTCCTCAACTTTCTCCCCCCCTCTTCCCTAAATGTCTTGAGCTACAAGGGCAAAGTTTCCAGACCACACAGGAATCTGAGAATCTGCTCTCCAACACATCTGAAGAGAACCAGACTGCGAAAGGCTGTTCGAAAGTTATTTTTAGTTTTGTTTTTGCTTTAATTACTGAAGAGAGAAGAACTAAGTGGTGCAAATGCAATAATAACCCCAAAGAACAGCCTTAATGGAGGGATAAAACCTCACTTTCTGCTACTTTCCCTTGAAGAGTGCTAGTGAGAAATACCTTTTCCAACTCATGGACAAGCAACACATGCTGCTCAGCTGACAAAGAGGGCTTTGATTTACAGCTTTCAGGGGAATAATGAAAGCATGGATTTTTCTCTGCAGTTCCATAGAATCACCACCAGATTAAATCAGCTAAACAAGTGAACTAGAAATCGACTGAAGAATTATAGAATTATTAAGGGCATGCCTATAACATAGTGGGTGGGAGAAGAGGTATTGGATGGGAAAGACTGCAAAGCTGAATATTTGATGAAGTGACAAAGCCTAAAATTATCTGTATTGGGGGGGATTTTGAAAGAGCTTATATTGGCATGAGAGAAAGCCTCGAGCAAAGATATGGGGAAAAAAAGAGACCATACCAGCTCTGCTACTTTGAAATATGTGCCTAACGTTATATGGGGAAAAGAAGAAGAGACAGCCCGAGCAGGCTGATTCTCCGTCTGTTTTCAGTAAGCGCCCTCTCTCATATTAAGCACATCCTTTCCAATTTGGAGCGATCCTCATTCGAAAAAGCAAGGAATGGAAAGGCAACGTCGCGCTCCAAAATCTTCGCACAATACCCCAGGTTTGACAAGGCGGGAAATGGAAAGCGGAGGCAGGGCGATCAACCCTAGAAAGGACTGTAGTGCTCGAGACACTCTGACAACCCATCCACCCTGGCGGCACGGCAGGTTGTGTGGACATCCACAGCACCGTCCCACTGGAAAGTACGAGGTCGCGCCGGCCGACCTACTAGAGAGCAGCGGAGAAACAATGGGGAGCCGCCTGGGAGAAACAGCCCCGGGTCTAACAGTTTAATGCCCCTTCCTCTGTGGAGACCCTCACCGGCCGCCCTTAGATCGAAAGGCACCCGAAGGAGGGTCATTGGGAGGGGGACTCTGGTCCCCGCCCATATTCCCCCAAGCACACTATCTATTGCAGCGCCCGGGATCGGCTCTGAGGAGGGTCCCGCGCCCATCCTCTATCCTGCTGAGATCGAAGCCGAGGGGGAGCAGTCCTGCGACTGCGGAACCCCCGCTCAGCGTTCTCCGAAGCTTCCCCTCCCCAAAGCGCAGGAGGCAGAACGCCCTCCGGGGACAGAGCAAGCTAAGCCGGCGCGCTGTCTCCCTCAGCCCCTTCTGGGCCCCGCGCGCCTTCCCTCGCCCCCTGCGCTCTGCCTCCCCAGCCCCGAACGCTGGGCGCCAAGGCTCCGGACACCGCCTCCCGTTTCTTCCAAGCCTGCCCTGCCTCGGCACTCCGGTTGGGCTCGGCCGACCGGGAAGAAGGACGCGGGCTCGCCTCCCCGCAGCGCCGCGCGCTTCTTCGCCTACCGCTGCCGTTGGATCTTCACGACCGCTGGAGTCGGGCTCCCCTCTCGTTCCCTCCGTCGCCATTTTCCCACTGGCAGAGCGAGCCCCGACTCCGGGCAGAGGAGAACGGCGCCGAACCGAGCGAACGGCGGCCCCCGCAGCAGCAACAGCAACGGCGCCCTCCGCCGCCGCTTAACTCCTTCGGCCCCAGCGTGGAGCGCCTCCCTCCCTCCGGTCCCGAGATCCGAGCTGCAGCCCGGGAGGTGGAGCCGTTGATGTGTATTTTCCGTCCTGGTGTTTTTTCACTACTGCTTTCATTTGAAATGGCCTCTTGGATGTCGGATAATATTATCCCCACGTCGGATGTTGTGGGCTTATGTTACCTGCCGCCTTGAGCCGCGGGACTTAAAAAGCAGCTACGAAACGGAAGACTGCGGGGCTGGCATGGTTAAGTCGCTGCAAAACAAAGCTGACATAACACTTGCCAGTCGGTGTCCTGGTGCATCCATTCAGAAGCACTGGGTGCCAACGGCTGCTGTCCTGATTATGCGTGTACAGCCTATCATAAACCAAGGACTTGTTTATCCCACTGTCTTTGTTTCCCTTTCATTAGTCGGTGAACCACCATTCCACCGCCAGCCACCACAGTAGAAACCATTTGGGTCTTTCTAAGGAAATGGTGCCTCGGCTCTAGGTTCCTTCTTGACCAATGTTTCCCTTCCTACACCCCCATTTTGTTGTAGTTCAGACTTAAAAACATTTTTTAAAATAATGTAGTGGAAATCAGAAACATCACTTTTATTTAGCCTTTTCCTTCCCTCCCCTTCTCTTCTCTTTCCTTTCCTTTCCTTTCCTTTCCTTTTTACAGACAACAAATGTAGGCATTCAGAGACCTCCGTTTTCTGTTTGGAACATAATAGTCTGATGATTATACTATTTCAGCCTCATGCTAAATGATCATAGAGTTAAATCTTAGTAAATCTTAAGCCATTGAAAGGTTTGGTGTTTCCATTGTAGACCACCCCTTAAATTTACCAGCTGCTGGTTGTCCAAAGGTGCTTTTCCAAAAGGCAGCCTACATGAATGAATAAGTGTTTATAGCATGGAACTGTTTACATGGAACTAGAGTAAAAATGCTTGAGGAATAGAAAGAAAACATTTGTGCTAGAAAAAGTATAGCTCTCTCCCCTGTACAAATCAGCACCCAATTTTACCTTCCAACTCTTCAGAATGATGGTAGATGAAACTGACCAGGGACTGAAGGGGCTATGTTTACAGAACTCTGAAACATCCAGAAAGTGTCTCTGATCCCATGCAGGATTGAGCATTCTACTTTGCCTCCAACAGAAGACATTTTATATACGGTACCTTGTAAATCTTGTTAGATGCTGGATGGATGTGGAAAGGGCAGGGAAATATTTTATTGAAGCCTGTCTTGGGTTGAGGATGAATTGCAAGCCAAGTCATGAAGATGTGACAGATACAAGATGTTCATAGGATATATTTGTACCATGTTAACTTAGGTATAAGTAGGAAAGACACTTAATATCCAATGATATATTGCCTCTCTAAGGATTTCCAACAGCTAGATATACCAACTGACATACCAGGATTTAATAGTTTGGCATTTTCTTTTCTGAGAGTTTCTTTTCTTTTTCAAGGTGATTAAGACATATTTTTCTATATGCTTGAATCAAATTGCCAAGATATGTAAAGAGGATTGTAATGAAACAGCTGATTTTGAAAATAATATGAGGAAGCTTGCTAACTCTCCAACTGTCAGGGCTGGTCCAGAGAATTTTGCTGCTTGAGGCCAAGATAGTGGATTCTCAAGAAAAAAAACCTTTTTGATGTTTATGTTCAGAATAAATTAAAAGAAACAGGCAGAACCATGGAAAAACAGAGCAACCAACTTAGAGATATTGCCACTAAACTTATTTAAGCAACATAAATTCTACTTGTTTCCTCACTGCCACTGAATTGGAGGTGGCCTGAACAGCCATAGTAACATAAACAATTCACTTGGTTGTTAATAATAAACTGGGCCTTAGTTAGGAATTAGTGTGGTGTCCGTTTATATAGAAAAATTCCACAAAGGCAAGAAGCACAAAGGCTGCTAAATCACTTGGCAAAGTCACCACACAAACCAGAACATTCACTTTCACAGTAGAAAGTTCTGATTTTAGAATTATTGGCTTTTCCTTGGAAAGCTTGAAATTTGGGCAATGCCTTTTCTATAACATTCAGGTTCAGGACTAGATTCCAGTCTAGATGTACTGAAATACATTAAATTTAACTATGCCTTACAAAGCATAGTGTCTTTGTGAATACTACATTGTATATCACAGACTAACCAAATGTATCAGAATAAAAACAATAATATGACCATTTTACAATATAGGACAATTTTATTCAATGAATGGAAGGACCAATCTAAGATAACAGTAAAAGAAGGTAAAAGCAATCAATATAATCTATGTAATACTCTGATAAAGTACAATCCAAGCCTAATCTAAAATGAATTTGCCATTAGACAAGAATGTATTTTTCAAATGCAAAATTAACCACAGTGTGTGTCAATTTAGGATCTCTACCTGCCAGAAGGAGAAGCTGATAAAAATCATTTGGTAGTCTCGAGAGTGGTCTGATGAGGAATATTAAGAGCTCACTCTCCTTATCTCTGTAGGAGATACAACAGAGTAATATACGTATGAGTCAATAGTTTGATGTTCACAGTCTGACAGGCACTTATCCTTTTTGCACAAGGATTTTTCTGAAACCTGCCTTCCAGTACAGCTGACAGGAGAGGATTCTTTGCTTTCTAAGGATTGGGCATATCACAGCAGAACAGACAATTGCTTTATTGCAGCACAAATATTGTCTTATTTTCTCTCCACTTCTAGTTTGCAGTGGGCTCCATTGTTTGGAAGAGTTATAAGTGACCCCCAGACTAAAAGAGAAGTGTATCATTTTCTCTAATAAAATAGACTGATCACAAAATGGACTGTTGTGTCACAATGTAAATACCATCAAATCAGTATTAATAAAATATTAATATAGAAGTGATGTTAAAAGGTATAAAGAACATAAATGTCTTTTGTACCAAACACCATTAATGAAGGGGTCAGGTGGCTGCCATCTTAATTGAAGTTTAAAAAAAAGTCTACTTTGAGTGGAGTTTAGTTCTTGTTGAGTTCACAAATATATTAATATAGTTTTCTTGGCCGCAATATGGAATTGATTTTGCCATTTTTTTCTCAGAATATTTTTATTTACTAATCTTGGCTATAATCCTAGCATTCCATAGTAGTTTCCCATCCAGGTTCTAAGCTACCGTACTTAGCTTTTAGAGATCACCTTAGGCCAGCTGTTTGCTATCCCTTAGCGAAGTAAGACGCCACCACTAAAAGGGTCATCTCCTTTGAACTTCAGATTAAGGAGACATTTGGAGTAAAATTAGCATTGAGGTTTCATGTTCATTTCATGGAAAAGCAGTCAATCAGACTTGGATGGATATTGTTGACTTACATATTATAGTTCTGTGAGTGTTTTTCACATAACCATGCCATCTCAGAATACAAGGTATGTTTGAGCCAAGGTATGCAGTTCCATAGCTTGTTGTGGATTTTTACAAATAATTATGTAACGGTAATACTAGGACCTATATACATTATTATTTATTGTTCTTTGCTTGATTATATACCGGCTTTTATTCAGGAGCTAAAGTCACAGTATCTGTTCTTTCATTTTCTCTCACAACAACAAAGGCAGGTTGGGTTGAGAGGCAGTGACTGACCTAACATCATCCACTAAGCCTCCATGACTGAGGGTGGACTTCAACCTGGATTACTCCAATGAGGCTTTCAAATTATGATAACTATCACAATCCAAATGAAACTTTCGTTTCTTTGCTCATTATTCAGATTTCAAAAATGTTCTTTTTTTTTTCTGTGAGAAGACAGGTTTAGAAAAATAATTTTTTATTTCAGAGAAAGCCATTTTCCAATCTAGCTTAAAATAACATTAGAAGACTAGACAAACCAGCAGGACTTCAGCTAAATTCTAGCCCTAGAAAATTTGCTTTTGCTATATGATCCAGATGTTCAAAATTATTTAAATTGTTTTTGTGACAGAAATGATCAAAGTCGAGAAGAGAATTTTCTATGTATTCATATTCAATGCATTATTTTTAATAGGATCTTTTTAGATTATGCAAACACTTAGTAGGCTTGCATAGAATATGGATGATGAATTTACATTTTTTTAAAAATCTGGATTATATCAGATAGTCAGAGATGATACAAATTACAGTCTAATGTGCTGACCCTTTAGAGCACGTGTGTCAAACTCATGGCATCACATTGCTGTCATGTGACATTTCGCAACATTTTTTCCTCTTGCGGAGCTGGGGTGGGCGTGGCCTGTGTGTGATGCATCCAGCCGGTGGGCCACCAGTTTGATACCCCTGCTCTAGAGCCTCTAGAAGAAATTTCTATTGAATTTAGTTAGGCCGGTCACGAGGAATTGGCTGTGTTTGCACAAAAGACCCATAGTGAAACATGATTTATTCAATACCTTTTTTGCTTGTACAACAAACTGAACCATAAATTAACCATTTGTACAGCATGCAAAATATAGGAAAAGAGAAAAGAGATTCTGGAAAGCAGTGAATTTATTAATTAAGAGTATTTAATTTTGATTACATATATAAATTACACAGATATGTCTGTTACTATGTTTCACATGCATAGTTGCCAACTCACCAGTACCTGTTTAAAAAGGAAGCATATTAAGTAGAATCTCTGAGTTGATTCAGAACTCAATTAAATTCTCTAGCTCTAGTGTTTAATGAAGAAATTTATCAAGCTAGTCTTTCATCTAGGAAATTAATACTGCAATTCTCTACATAGCAGTAAAGATTTTTGGTTACATCTCATGTTAAACTATGATTTCCTGATGATTAAAAAGGTTTGAAATAAATATTTTCCACTATTTTATTACATGAATGAAGGAATTAGAAATCTCCATTTTATGTAAATAATGAAAGACTATCTTAATGTTTGTCTCAAATATTTCAGTAGATCTTAAACTAATACTCAATAGAAAAATATTTCAGACTTTCTGTACAGCAGTTATTGCACAAAAGATGAATAAGTAAGGCACCATGTTATTAGAAGTCCAATAATATTTCACTCAAAAACATGCAATGTTTAATAATTGTTATATTCTGGGAAGAAGTCATTATATGGTTATGGTTTGAAATCATAGTGACTGTCTCAGCAGGTGCATGGAAGAGAGTAGGTTAGTATCAGTAATGTATAAAAATAGTACTCTAGTTTATTAGAAAAGGTTTATTGTGGAAGGTGTACTAATCACCTTAGTTATCAAATTAACCAAACCAAACCTAATTAATGTAAGGTAATAATAGCTAGGTATAATATCAGAAAACTTAGATAAGGAAAGTATGTATTTAATATTACACGCGAGGAGTATATTCGCATAATATTGGAAAAATGAAGAAACACCATGAGATGAAGAGATAATTAAGAAGATACTAGACTGTGCAGATTGACATTGAAAATTAAGCAGAAAGAAGACACCGAATACTATCAAGCATGGAATCTATTTTATCAGTGGTTAGAAAAAAAGGAATGGAGATTAAGAATATAACTAGAATTGTTAAGCAAATTAAATACGCAGACAACACAATGTTTATTAAGCACTAAGAAATGTAATTTATAAAAAAAATCAATACTTTTTTTTCCGGGGGGGGGGGGGGAATGTAAAAATAGCTGGTGCTAACTTACGTTTAGCTCATGCCTAACCTCACAGGAAGAAACACTGGTGATGTGAAATTTCTTTGAGAATCAGTGTGCCTGTAACAAGAAAGAAAAGCACAGCTCTATTCAAGGCAGGAAGTACCCCCAACTGCACTATTTGGAGATGTACCCCTCTTGTAATGCAGATGATGACAGGATGCTATAGAAATAGGTCTTCATTCCTCCCCAAATTGCCTTATTCCGAAATTAATTCCATTATTTAGGAAAATAAGATCTCCAGCAGTGTTAATTAATCCCTTCCACTGTCAATAGAGCTCTTTACCATTGAAGAGTTAACTCCCTCAGGTCCAAGTTTAAACCTTGCTGCTGGAGAGATGGCTTGGTAATGAAGCACTTTTGAGATTACTTGTTAATGAAACTATTTCACTGGATTGTTAGTTTTATCACAGACACAAAGGAATAGCCTTTTTCTGCCATAGAAAAAAGGAGAAAAGTTCATGGTTAAATCTGGTTGAGGTTCTCTTGAAGGACTCCAGCAGACCTCCAAATTCATTGCTTTGATTGGACCACAACACAAACTGCACTGATAGACTAAGCAAATAATGTATCCATTTAATGTTCTTACTTGATTTGTTCTCTAAATGTTTTTCCTGACTTTTGTTCTTTCTCTCTCTTTTGCTAATACTCATCTTATGCTTTTGTTTCTCCAGACAAACAAAAATGATGTCTTATATGCCAGTCTAAAAGGCAACCAACTTCAGATAACTACTGCTCTCCTCCTACAGTACAATAAGTAGAAAATTCTTTTATTTTCTATAACCCATTAGAATTATGTGATAATAGAATGGCAATCGAGGGGCCAAGTTTGACTTTAATTATAACATAACCAACAGGAGTTGATACCCAGATGGAAGGCAATGATCATTGCTCATTTAGATGGAGGACAAGCGAACTATTGTTCGCCCTCATTTACATTGCAAAGCCAACACACTGCAGAATTTACACTGGAAATTGCTAGTTATTTCCGAGAGATGTTAAAAATAACTGACTGAGGAAGGAAGCTTTGGAGAAGCAAGCATTCAGTCAAGGCAGTATCTTCTCCTATAGTTTGTGAGACCATAACACAACTTAATCACTTCAACTAAAAATCTACCAAAAGTGACTCAAAAGTATATCCTGGTCTGAACTGTAGGAATGTTAAAGCCTATGTTTTAGAAATATAACTGTGTAACATTCTAACTAGTTTTTATATATATTTTTTAAATAAAGAAAAAAGTTTTGTTTCACTGAATTATATGTTTCAGGCTTTCCACTTTGTTTTGCGGTTTTGTTTTTTATTGCACAAAGTTACGTCTAATAGAGAAAAAGAAGTCTGCTTGAAAAGAAAATGGATCAGCTGGTATGGGGAACAGGGTGAATGCCTCTTCTGGCTTAAATGTCTCTCTCTTTTCTTTTCTTGCCCACTGACAGGTCTATGATTTGTCGGTTGCCATGCAACAACTAAAGCAGCAGCATTTACATGCCATTAGGTATTAATTATCGTCATGGGTCCTTTTTCTGTGGCAAGTTGTGAAAATACAGATGCTAAATCCTAAATCTTGCAAAACCACAGCTTGATGAGGGAGAACAATTGATATATGCAGCATCAGTGATTCTTGGGCAATTTCTCTGTCTTTAAAATATCCAAATGATACTATTGACATTTTATTGTGTACATTACATTACATTAAAACAGCCAGATATGGAAGAGTTATAAATATGTTAAAGTTTTTGTACAGTTCAGGAACAACAAGAAAATATTATGTAAAGTATATTAGCCAGCTGATTAGGTGTGTGTTAGTGTTCTGCTTTATTCTTAAAAAGGTTACTTATTTTGCATGATTTAAAAAGAATCTCTTCATAAAACTATTAGATTTTTTTTATACTTATGTATAGACATTAGAGGTTAGATTCCCAGGCAAAACATGCATACTGCCTTTGATGCATACATTTTAGGCCAGCCATACCAGTAGACAAAATGGAGAATTTCCTTGAAGTTTTATAGAATGAAGCCACATAGCCACAAACTCTTTGGCTACTCTTTTAGAGATATCAGACATTTCTCTTTCTATAGCAATGTTTCCCAACCTTAGTCATTTTAAGATATGTGGACTTCCTCCCAGGCTGGGGTGGCCAGAGCATC
>JAOYMU010000283.1:47113630-47127004 GCA_025802295.1 Psammodynastes pulverulentus
CTCGTAATACAAAAGACATTGCATTGTGCAGAAATGCACAAATTGACTTTAGAAGTTAATAACAGAAAAGATACGGAGTATTACAGAATCTGGTCAAAATGGTATACTTGGCTACAACCATAATATAAATATAATAATAGATATATTTATGATTCGATCACCTGTTAAGAGATAGTAATTGATAAAGAAATAATATATATTAGATATGACACTAGATATTATAGTAAGATAATCTGTCTATAATACTCGCTGATAGTTTAATACCTTATTTGCATTTATTGTTGTTACATGTTGTGTTTGTTTGTTCTGTTTTTTTTAATGTACAATATGAATAAAACTTTAAAAAAAAAATGACATCAGGAGAAGAGCTTCTTCTTGCCTTGTGTTACAGTAGGCTTAGGGCCCAGCATACATTCAGAAGAACAATGCTGGTTTCTCACAAAAAAGCAGTGAATGCAGAGTTTCTGCAGAAATTGCTATTATAGTTCATGCTCCTTGGCCTTCTTCTTTGATTGGCCTTGTGCAGGAAGAGAAGAAGGCAGACTATGTGCATCTGCTAGCTTAGCAGGGAAGTAAGTAGGCACAGGGCAAATGGGCAGAGCAACAACTGACCATGCAGGGAGGCAGGGTGTAAAGTAAGTGGAGAGCTCTTTTCTAAGATTCCATACAACTTCAAATATTGCAATCCAATAGCTGTACAGTCTTTCATCTATGATTTAATTATTCATCATCAGAGACATGACCAAAACATGGGTGAGACAGAGGATAGGAGCATTTCCTCGTTGTTTACTTCATGTATCACCATAGACTTGAGGATTAGAGAGGAGATACAGTAGCCAACAGCAACTACAATCTAGAATGATTATATCTTGTGTTGGGCAATCAGGATAGGGATTCAAATGGGATCTATTTGGCTATATATATGAATTCTAATATGTAATGATTTAAATAATCTCAAGTTTGGAGCTGGGGACACCCACTATTGTTATTCTGGCAGATTTATCAAGATCATTGATAAAGATGGAACAATTCAGGATTTTATGGCTGCCATAATAACCATGGTGTTGATTCAGTGTATTTTTTTCAGCTGTTTTTCTAATGTTCCACCAAAGATGTTGCTAATGGGAGTGCCATACTATTCACAGATACTCAATAGTTACAAATCATATTGGTTCAAAAACTGATATTGATAATACTGGACTTTTAGTTTCAAAATTGATACAGTAGAGAAAAGGAATTGTGGGTTCTAAATGCTGAACTTTACCTCTTGGTGTCCTTCAACCCTGAATATCTTCATAGAGATACTGAAAGTTTATATTAAGTAACATCTGGAGTGTCTTACATTATCTATTCTGCTATACTTATTATAGGGATAAATCTGAACTCATTGGAATTTACTCTTGACTAGAAATGCATAGGATTAAACTGTTAATGAACTATTATTAATTCATGGGGAATATACAGGGGTTGCCAGCACTTTCACAGATGGTCTGGAATATAGCAACAGTTTTAATATATTGGTCTGGGGACGGTTAAGGAATTGCAACATGTACATTATTGGTTGGAAAGAAATACTATTAAGTTTTCACTTCTATATCATTCTCTTACATTATTAATTACTTGAAAATATTTTTAATAGTAACTATTTTCTTATCCCTCTAGCTATGCATCTTTGTATGATTGCTTTGTGATGAGGCTTTAAACCAATAAACCAAGAAATGGCTAATTTGGCTTTAAACTGAACAGGAACTACTAAAATATTTAGATAAAATTTTACTTTAAGTTATAATCTTCAGCCTACAATACTTTGAAAACTAATTCAAAAGTTTGTTCATTGTGGTAAATTGGAATTTACCTCTGGGTTGATAAAATATTTACAACCTCATAAACTCGAGCTTCTTGCCAGAGATCTTATACTGAGAATTTATTAATAACATTATAGTTTTCAGAGTTGATTAGATACTAATAAACATATTTGTCCTTAGGCTTAAACACAGCAACTTTCTTATTGGAAATGATATAAAGGGAATGACACAAATGAAGAAGACATGAGTAATTCCTAATGACAAATTGCATTGTATTACATTATATTATTATATTTCAAATTCAGTAGATTGCCTAAAATGTTCAATCAAATCCTAAAATGTAGATGTGCCGGACAATTGCCATTTTTTACCATTACTGCATTGTCTATGCTGGAATTGTAGTTTGATATATAGACATCAAGGGCTACCTGACTAGAGAAATGTTTTAATAGAAATATAACAAATTTTCAAGTTTACCCAGCAAATGACTCTTCAGGTAATCATGATGGATAATGAATTTAATGAACTATATGAAGCTATATGAAGAATGCACAGGTTCATAGAAATACAACAGCAGGCTGTTGTTTATTATTCAAATGATACAATTGGCAACTGAGAGAAGACAAGCATTCATTATGTCTTTGTGCTAACAGAAAATTCATCTACAGACATATTTTGAGGATAAGTGCTGCAGGAATCCGAGTGCCTAGAGAAATCCAGTCAAATGTTTACTACTTTTAATTAATTCCTGGTGTGAGATATGGACTGTATTTATTTTGCTGGAAGTGTGGTTACTGCCTCCATGGTAAAGTTCACTTAAATTAACCATATTCAACCAGAAGAAGGGGGGAAAGTAACTGGGTCTATTATGAGTCAAAAGAAAAGTGTTCTTGTAGATGTATGGTGTGGAATGGTAATGAGAGTTATCTTGTAGGCCAACCTTTAGAGTTGGACTTTCTGCTGATTTCACTTAGAGTCCATGTTCTTGGAAACAATACAGAAGTGGTAATTTGCTACTGCCTTCTTCCAAGGTGTTTTTAAAGCTTCCCAATCTAATATATGCCCTGGTATTCCATAGTGGTCTTCCATGTCAACATAAACCAACCCAAACATATTTCAATTTCTCAACCCCAAAAGGATCTGCCAAGTGCTGCCATCTGCTAAAATTAAAATAACTCTGTTTCAAAGCAAAACTTCTTGGTAGTCTACCATTCAATAACTAACCAGGTCCAATAATGCTTATCTTTTTGAGATGACACTGAGATATAATCATATATGTTTCAAGAAGATAATTTGTTGAGGAAGAATACCAAGCAAAAAATCAGCAATTACTACAAAATCTTTTTGAGAAGATACCAGAGAATGGGAACGGTTGTGAGGTGGTTGTTGTTGAGAGAAGAGGAGGAAAGAGAGAGAGGGGGGAGAGGGAGGGAGAGAGAGAGAGAGAGACTTGAAGTAAGATTTGGAAACAACAAAGAAAGGGAAGAAAATACAAAGGAGAAAAAGATGCTGAAGTCTATCACATACAAGGAATAACCCCTGATGTCATGTGACTATCTGTTAATTGATGGCAGCTTATCACAAACAGCTGCAAATTCCAGTTGTTTGTTTTTCCTCTACTACCATAGAATGTAGATTTGCACACCCATCTCATTTCTTCTTCTTCTTCTTCTGCCAAGTAGCAGATTTTCCTTTGTATTTTCTGCATTCAGAATGGACATCACAAGTTGAAGGCAGGGTCAAATGTATAGGAACAATGGATTGATCTGTCTATTTCTTTGTGGAAAGGAAAACATTTTACCTAAAAGTTTGCAATGTAAATCAGAAAACGGGACTTTTGAGAATTCAAAAGACATAATGAAATTGAAATTAAAAAGAAATCTGGCATGGGCCACAGCACCTTGAGTGTCAGAGAAAACTATAGTTCTGGAAGAGCAATTTCAATGTTTGCTCTCTAAATTGATTACTAACAAAGGAGAAGAATTTATAGAATTCAAGGCAGAATTATGTTCAAAGTGGAATGTCAACCTTTCTCAACTATGTTTCTGCAGGATGAATTGAGCAAAAGGTCCACAAAAATATGATAGCACTTGTGATAAATTGAGTGGGTGGGATAAGTGAAACTTTTAAAAAACACTGTAAAATTGTATTTATTAAAATGTAAAGCACAAAAGAATGACTACACAATGAAAAAACCCTAAATACGTTATAATATTTAAAATAAATTAAAATTTCTGCTAAGTGAGATATTGATTAAGTAAGTTTGGCCCCATTTTATGACCTTGCTTGCCACAGTAGTTAAGTGAATCACTTCAATTGTTAAATTACTAACATTGTTGTTAAGTGAACCTGGCTTCCCCGCTGACTTTGCTTGTCAGATGGTCCCAAAAGGGGATCACATGACCTTGAGACACAAGAGTCATAAGAATGCTGTCAAAGTGTAAAAAACGGTCATAAGTCACTTTTTTCAGTGCTGTTATAACTTTAGATGATCATTAGATAAACTGTTGTAAGTCGAGGAGCACCTGTATGATACTGTTAGTTAAAGTTGCTATTCTTGTAAGCTAACTCCAGTTTAACCAGATAGATTCTGGGGACTTCAGTTAATGGAAAAATTAATTTGTGGTATCTAAAAGGAGTTAACACTGAATTCTCTCTCTTAATATCTACATGAATCTTGATATAATATTCATTTTAATACATCAGTCTTACCACAAAGATTGATTGATTTATATTTTATTTATTACATTCATATAAGAGCTCATCTTTCATCAGAATTTTAACCACTGCACTACAGGTAGATCTTGCTTACTGACTGCCTTGTGCAGTAATTGTTTGAAGTAATGATAGTTGAAGAAAACAACTTTGTGACCAATTTCCACAGTTATGGTCATTATGGTGCTCTATGGTTATATGATTGCCATTTGGGAGCTTCACAACCACTGAGCATTTGTGATTGCATGCATACATTTTTGTTTGTGACAAGCAGAATTAATATAAATGGTCAACCTAACATACGTTTCTAAAGATTTCACAAAGGCTGGCCAGGTAAAAAAGTTTCTGCAATAAAACATTGTAAATACAGCACCAGGCAGGGTGCCAAATACAATATGGATAGCAGGAATCATGGCAGAAAAGCTTTTCACAGAGACATATACCATTTCATGCTAGCAGCCTGCAGTATATCAGTTTTCAGAGTTCTTATTTTCAAGAGGAACATGTTGGTTGGAGTGAGATTTTTGTCCTGGTTTTGTAATGGAGCAATCCCCTTTAAGTATACTTTAGCTTACTATGCTTTTACACATAAGAGCATCAGTGGTGATTTGCTACCGGTTTGGCCCAGTAAAAAAAAACCTCCCATGATCAGCTGAGAGGAGGGAAAAAAAACCCTCCGACAATCAGCTGAGAGGAAAAAAAGCCTCTGATGATTAACTGAGAAGATAAAAGACCAAAAAGCACATGGGTGGGTGGGAGAGTCACTCCTAGCTTTTCATTTCTTCATCCCCTCAGCTGATTGGGGTGTTAGGGGCCTGCGTGCGTGCACGCCCGATCACCCACTGAACTGGTAGCAACTAAGGTAGGATCCCACTACTGAAGAGCACCCCACCTCATCAACTTCACACACTCTCTTATGGTTTTATAGACTTCTTCCTCTATCCTCTGTGAGAAAAATTTTCTCAGAGAAAGATTTCATTTGTTTCTCTTTTTGGATACCTCCTTTGGGGGATTTAGAGAAAGATTTAAGCTTAATTATTTCTATCTTCCCTCATCAATTTTTCACTAGCTTCAGTGTGTTGGTGATGTGTGTGTGTGTGTTAGAATCTGGAACTAAAATCATTAGTAGAGTCACGTGATAATTTTGTTTTTGCTTAGCAACTATGGTACTTTGCTTAATGAGTGAAGGAAAAGTGAGGTCATAAACCTGTCACAGTCATGTGATTTTATCTTTAATGAACATTTTGCTTAGCAACCAAGTTGCAAATCCCACTTGTAGTCACTATATCTACTCAATGTAGCCTCTATATCTACTCAAATTGCATGTATACAAATTGCATGGATATTAAATTCAACATATAGTGATATGCTTCAAGAATGATGCAAGACCACGAAATTTATCGAATCTGTACAAATTGTAAATCCTAATTTCTTTGAGTAATCTGTAGACATGGTAGATTCCAAAGGCAATGAATTGGATTTATTTCAATTAATAGTATATCCAGAATATAAATCACATTACTTCAACAAGTAATAATCAGGGCTTTTTTTCGGCCGGAACTCAGCAGTACTGCGTTCCGGCACCTTTTCCGAGTCTGCATCACATGACGCGTCTCGACCAATCACGCGCTATCACTTCCGGGTTTTTTAGCGCGCGACGGGGGGGGGGGCGGTCCGGCACCTTTCGGCGCCGAAGAAAAGCCCTGGTAATAATAACAATAGAAAGTCTACTTTTATATAATTGGAACAGATGGTTACAGACTGATTCTTGTTATATGCCAGAAACACCATCATCAAGAAAGTTTAAATTAGATCTTATTCACCAGAAAAAAATTAATACTTTTTCAAATGTATTAATCACAAATGTTACAAACATGAGAGAAAGCTGCCACATTATTGACCTATTGTTTAAAACCACAGAAATGATGGAACTTTGTATCTGAATTTTAGTTTAATAATTCTTATTTATTTACCAAAGCAAAATCTATTAATCAACAACCTTATGATTTTTATACTCAGTTATATTGAGTAGAGGTTTTTGGAACAGAGCAGCAAATTATTAATTTCCTGAAATGGAAACATTTCTCGGAATAACAAAAATATACTTGCACAGGCTTTGACATTACAAAGATATTGCAACCTATTAAATTGGGAAAAGCCTGATTAATTTCCCGTTAAATGGTATATTTCATCATTCTATGAGGATAAGATGACAATAATATTAAAGACTGAGAAACAACCTATAAAATATGCAAGCTAGAGAGCAGTATCTTTCCTTAATGTGGATGTTAAAATATTGACAATACTAGCTAGAAGGTTGTAGAAAGTAGTACCATCTATAATTTACACATCTCTAGCTGGATTTACAAAATACAGGCATGTATCTGAAAATAGATCACAGTTGTGATATAAGGATATCTGCCTTATATCTGCCAGTCCCGGAATCAGCAAAATCTGGGGGCTGGGCAGGGGACAGACTGTATTTGTCCTCAGTGTGGAAGGGATTGCCACTCTTGGATTGGCCTTTTCAGCCATACTAGATGCTGTTTTAGGATCTCTGTTCAGAGCACGATACCAGAGACTTTCGAGACTGAAGGATGCTGAAGACATCTCAAAATATTCACCTTGTAATTGATGTTATGGACACAGCTGCAGGTAAACTGGTCAAGCTGTTCCAATTTCATTGGACACTAATAAAGCCTCCAATATGGTCAAGGTAAAATTTATAAAATGCATTTTAAGATGATATTTATTGATTGATTTTATTTTTTATCATGCTGCAATTTCTCAACTCTCAGCAGTTACATCACAGTGAAAACAAACAAGAATTAAAACACTCATAGGATCCAAATTTGTCAGCCCTATGAGGCAGACCAGACCAAGAAATTGACTTCAGGGTAGCCAAAACACTATTTTTCTTTAGACTGGTTAAAGTAATACAATTTTGTAAGCTTGATTGTGCTTTCTCTCCTCTAACTTTTATATTCATGTGAATTAGTGTGGTTCTGACTCAAGCATTCACTGCTTCACTTTTTGTTGCTTTAGTAACAAAAAGTAACAAATCTTCCTTCTCTACATCAAAGTCATCTTTACTTTCCACAAAATTGCAAAAAGCAAAACTGAAATATGAAAGAAAACAATAAGTGCTGCAGGTTATATTACCACAAGACCTTTGGTTTAAAAGCTTGGTTTTCAAGAACGTACTATAAGCTATCAGAAGTGGGGCTTCATCTAATCTCATTGGAAAGCTCATTCTAGAAGTGATGAAACTACTCCATAAAAACAGCACCTTCTAGCAAGATATTATTTCAGTGACCACTGCAAGGGCTGGACAGAAGTTCTTTACAATGAATTCTTAAAATAGATTTAGTAACATTAAATTAGCTAGTGGACAAAGGTAAGAGAAAAGTAAGCCACTTCCCTCTGTTATTGCCATAGTGTAGACCCAAATGTATAAGACCCTTAACTTTTCTAGACCCAAACCCCAAGGCAGGAAGTGTGAAGTTATACAACATCAAAAGGGGAGAGTTCACCATCAGCCCATGGACATTTTATTTTAAAGAAAAAACCCAGAGATATTCATGCACAGATATACTGTGTATCCCTACTCAAGCAATATATGTATATATATGTGTACACACACACAACTAGACAGACAAAGAAGTTGAATTAAATTTCCATTAGCTCTAGTTTCCATAATAGGATTCCATTACCATTGGTTCACGGGTTTACAATTTCTTCATCCTTCATCCATATAAGAGACCAATTATATTATATTATGGCACTTGAGAAGGATGTCCCTTGTCTCCCCTAATCTTTAATTTAGCTCTTGAACCATTGTCTTAATCTATTAGATAGTCTCAAAATAGTAAAGGCATGGTGGCACTCAACACTTCTACTTGACAAATTGTTCTTATTTGACAATAATACTATGGCTATTCTTGATAATTGTACAGTTATAAGTATCAACATATTAATCTTAAATCTATTATTTTCTTAACCTTGAAACATTACTCTCTTGCAAATGTATGCCATATCTCTTCAAAGCACAGTGTATTTTTTTGTTACTTACAGTACAACTTTCTATGGTTGGTTTAATCTTCTATATCGGGGGGAAAACTAGATTTCTTCGTGGGCCAGATCAGCATTGTAGTTCTTTTCCACGGGCTGTCTGGGGGAGAGGGGGGGGAGATGGGATGTATACCTCCTGCAGCACCCTGAAGGCCAAAACAGGGCACAGAGGGGCCATGCATGCCCCCCCCATGCCCCATTTTCTGCCTGAATGGTCTCCTGCAGCACTTTGCTGGCCAAAATGGGGCACAAGAGGGACCACACATGCCTCTATACCCTGTTTTGGCTGCCAGAGGCACCACAGTCCAGACCGTTGCTATTTCCAGGCCAGCCCATGTGCCAGATTTAAGCATCCCGTGGGCTGAATCTGGCATGTGGGCCTTGAGTTTTACACTCCTGTTGTATACAATTATACTAGTATTTTATTATACTGATATTTAGTTTAATTTTTATCTTTGGAAATCTTTATTTTTCTCCTTACTTTCCGCACATTTCCTGATAAAACAAAGCCCTTTGGGGAAAAGAATAGCAAAACAAAACTTCTTCCCTTCTTCCCATTTTTTACATCTACATGGTGATTCTTCCAGATTAAGGACTGTGATTTCATTATATGCAAAATTTGCAAAGTGAGGCATAACAAAACATGATTTTTAAAGGTGTCTTTAAGTTCTGCAACTAGTTTATGCTGAAATTTTCTTCTTCAAGGACACATTAAAATGTAAAGAACTGGGAAGGCCCTCTGCTTCTGTTGAATTACATTTGCTTATATTTGGCAGCCGAGTATGGTAAATATGTCAAAACATACACAAGCTGAATTATTTATAGGTGTCATGCTGGGAAAAAAAGGTGGAATGCCAAGTGTCTGTTTTGGTCTGTTTAATTACTATATGTGACAGCATTACTTGGTGTAGTATAACACAAACAATCTATTATATATTGGGGTCCATTGTAATCTAGCCAATCAGTTGCTTGACAATGTCAAGAAATTGGTTTTAGGATTGGTTCAGAAAGAATCATTTTTAGGTGCCATTCGCTCTTTCACAGGGCAGCACCATAGTAAATGAATTCATGGATTATTTTCCCCTCAAAATCACTCTCTATTTAGCTTCTCAGGATCTTTCAGGGGTGGGCTGCTGGGGGTTTGCAGGGGTTCAGGAGAGCCCCTAGCTAAGATTCTGTGCAGTTCGGAGAACCCCCAAAATCCCACTCCTGGCTGGCCCCGCCTACCTCACCCCTCCCCTCCCATGTGGCCTGTTTTGGATGCAGGTAAGCGCAGGGAGCATGCAGAGGCTTGGGGATGGTGAAAAACATGTTTCCCAGAAAGGGGTTCCGGAGCCCAGAGAGGTTGTTTTCGCTCTCCTGCATGCTCAAGGAAAGCCTCCGGAGCCCGGGGAGGGTGAAAACACTCCCCACCATGGTGCAGGAGGCCAACTAGGCCACGCCCACCCAGCAACCTGGTAGAGAACCCCTTGCTAAAAATTTTTGAAGTCCACTCCTGGGGTCTTCAGATGGGACAACTCCACACAATGCTCAAAAAATGATATTGTGTACTATTCTATCTATTTGTTCTTAGTGGCAAGAAAGAAAGAGAAATGGGAAACACCAGAGGTTATACATGGAAAAAAACGTTATATGGATTTCTGGTAAAATTCCATAAATAAGGTACTATAAAAGAAAACAAAAACCCAAACCTTAGCTGGCCAAGAAGGGGACAACTTCTTTTTCATCAGAGTACTCTGCCTGAGGGCTAAGATAGATAATTCACATTATTGTTCTCTACTTCCAGTTTTACTTAACTTAATCATAAGCACACAATGACCTGTTCTGGACTGAAATTATCTACTTATAATGGGAAAAAACTAATATATCCTCACAGCTTTTTAAAATAATTCTGCAGGTATGGAATCTATCAACCAATTCCCATGCCTACATGTTTCTCTGTGATCTTTTTCCTTAAAAACTAACTGATGAAGGTTTTTTCTTTTAAAAATCACTGTTTTCCACAGAATGATTGCAATCAGAAAAATACTATTGTGTGCTTGCAATTTAATAAAGAAAGCAAACTAACAAATAGAAGTAAAGCAGTATAATGCAAATTTGATGTATAGTCTGATCCGGGTCTAGATTCAATAACTTATTCAGAAATGATTTAGAGGAATGACTGGTGACTTTCTGAAGGAAATAGCCAAATATACATATACATATACAAATATACATATACATATAAGTTGTATATGTAATAAATAAATACAGACAATATTGGCAGAGGGTTAAAAACAGAAATAGCTTTGATTTTATATTTCTTTTTATATGACAGTGCATGCAGTAGTTTACTTATCAACAGATGTTAATCTCAGAGTTAATTTCATAGAATGAAGATTATTAAAATTATATACAGTAAGATGTTAAAATAGTCATAAAAATAATTTGTACTGATGTTTGGCATAATCCTGCTATATGCATATCTAAAATGACACGTACACCTACCCAAATATATTTGTACAAACATTTGTATACCCTCTACTCCAGAAAATATTAATGGTTTGTGATAGTGCACCAACTATTCAATAAAACATTTTTAAACACTCAATAAATCCCAATAAATTTACAGTAAAGCAGGTACTAATCTGAATTGTGTAAAAAAGTGATACATCAGAGACTAAATGCTTAATAAAACAGAATAGTCTTCATAATCTTATGAAAGGTTAGTTTATGCATTTATTTGTTTCACTTATCTATTAGGAAAATCAACATATTTATTTAAGGTTAAAGTTAAGTTTCCTTGAAATCCAGGCTCAAAACAAGTGTAATGGTTGGATTCAGGATACCTGGTCCTGAATAAATAGGTCTTTTCTTTTTCTGATTGGAGTAATTTTTCCTTCAGAATCAAACCAGTTTTTTATGGATAGTAAGTGTTCTTCATTTCCATCTTTGCTCACATTGGTTCATATAAAAGATCTATTGGAATAAGTCATGAAAAATCATCATCTGTTATTGTTAGTGTTAGGTTTTCTTCTGATCCAGATTCAAATCAAGTGTGACAGTGTCATTCAGAGTGTCTTTTTAGAGATACTGGGCATTTTACATTTCCGATTTGACTCAGTTTTCTCTTGAAGAAGTTCTATACTTCTCAACTTATGATCACATTATAAACAATGTCATTAAGTGAATCTCACCTGATTTTATGACCTTTTTTTACCACATCATTAAGCAGACCATGTGGTCATTAAGCAAATCCAGCTTCCCCTATTGATTGCTTCTCAGAAGTGCTTGGGAAACTTGCAAATGGCAATCATGTGACCCTGCAATGCTGCAACCATTGTAAGTGCATGCCGATTGTCAAGGACCTGCATTTTGATCACTTGATTGTAGTAGTACTGCAATAGTCATAAGTGTAGGGATGGCCATAAGTAACTTTTTTCAGTGTTGTTACATCTTCAAATTGTTCATAAATGAATGGTTGTAAGTTAAGGACTGGCTTTAAGGGAAAAAATCATAAGAGGAAAATCCTCATTTAATATAGGGTGAAATTCAGAGGTGGTATTCAGCAGATTCTGACCAATTCTGGAGAACCGGTAGCTGAAATTTTGGGCAAACACCACCTCTGACTGGTCCCACCCCCCTCTATTATCTGCCTCCTGAGTCCCAGCTGATCAGCCGGGTCTTCTTTTGTTGCCCTGCACAGGAGAACGGAGCTGGAAAGCAGGTTAGTGGGGTGGGGAGGGAATGGGATTTTGCAGTATCCTCCCCTGGAGTGGGGTGGGAATGGAGATTCCCCTGCCATGCCCACCAAGCCATACCCTCCAAGCCACACCACACCCACCAAACCATGTCCACAGAACCAGTAGTAAATTTTTTTGAATCCCACCACTAGTGAAATTCCAAGTTCTCACCTCAAGATACTTCCTCACAGCACCTAATAGACCAGGACTGTCAAACTCCTGACCCACAGGCCGGATGCGTCACATGCTGGCCATGCCTACGCCTGGTTTAGCAAAGGGGAAAAAAGTCCTGATAGATCATGTGATGCTGCTGTGATGATGTGAGTTTGACATGCCTGTAATAGACCAACAGTTTCTCATTGCTGTCACTTGCTTTCTTTTCCCCTCATGATTTTTTTCTATTTTCCAGCCATGCAATGTTTATTTCCAATCTCCATTTTTATGTTCATCCCCAGCAGCTGCAAGTGAGACAGGAACAAGCAGTTTCCATTTCCAGTCCAGCCCCACCTCTTTCATTGGTGTCCAGCAATGAATCAAACATTCCTTTGATTCCCAGTCATTCTCTTGCTCTTCCTCCTCTATCTCTATCTTCCCCTCTTTTTAAATTACACAGAGCACCATCCATATCTCTTCATCTGGTTATCCACTATTGAACCAAGCCTTCACATCCCATCCACTCTACACCCAAATCTCTCAGCACCAACAAAACTTCCAGGCATAAAAACAAAAACAGTCCCACAAATAGTCACTTCATATAGCAGCATGTTAAAGAAAATAATTATATTGAAGAGGATGGCAAATATATTTTAGTGAATATATTGTAGTAAAGAGAGTAAAGAAATAGAATATATTCTAGCATTGTATATGTAGAAATATTTCTGTTAAAGCATTCACTACCCTATACAGATTGTTATCTTGTTGCTGTTAGGAAATGTTTTCCTTCATGCCTGCGATGAATTGTACCTTTATTGCATCCTTTCCTTATTAAGACAAATGGTTCTCCCATCCAAATCAATCTGTAAGCATCTGGTTTTCTGGAATGACCCCACATTCCCTGGGAA
>JAOYMU010000283.1:47473388-47486929 GCA_025802295.1 Psammodynastes pulverulentus
ATTGTATTGTGCTGTGGTATGCTCTGGCCTGTGCCCCGCCCCGAGTCCCTTAGGGGAGAGGGAGCGGGATATAAATTTGAATAAACTTAAACTTAAAGTTAAACTTAAACAAGTAACAGGCTTTAGGACTTGCCGTCCCATCACCTGGCCTGACACTCCCTGCACATTGATCTTACGAGTCCCAGGGGCAGCAATCCTTTTGTTTACAACTGATCACCCTGCTCCTGTATCCACCAAAAAGGTCGTCTGGTGGCCCCCTATATCAACGGTAACCAATGGCTCGGGAGGGGCCTCCTCCGAGCCTGGTCCCCTTCAGTCCATCCACTCCACACCAGCCAACCCGATGTTCTGGGCATATGACCCCCCGGTCGAGCTTCCAGAACCCCTACCATATCCTCTCCCCCTTGGGTCATCTCTCTGTCCCCTGCTTCTCTCAAAGTTGACCATCCCATGGGCAGACAGACAAACCTCTCCCACTTGAGCCATAGGAGCTGGTCCCCATTGACCCGCGCCCCCTCATAAGATGTCGGGGACAATCCCTCTGCCAATGTCCCTCTGATTTACAGTTCCCTTTTTTGCAGCGCCACGGCCAACAGTTCGGTTTTCTTTTGCATCCTTGCGTCCTTCTCCTGCCTTTCTACTGTATCCCGATTCACATACACCTTCCTTGCGACTTCCAACAATTCAGCCGTGTTCTTACCCAAAGCTCCCTCTAATCTCTGCAATTTTCTCCTTATATCTGTGTAACTCTGCGCTATGAACCTTTTGTTCAACATCCTTACATGATCCTTATGCCTGGGATCGATCTGGGTATACAACTCATACGCCTCTATTAGCCTTTGGAGAAAGCTCTCAGGACTTTCATCCTGCCTCTGCAACACCAAAGAAGGTTTCGACATGTTGACCGGGGGTTTGCCTGCCTTGCGCAGGGCTTGCACCGTCAAGTTCTGATATTCCCTCAGCAAGGTCATATGATCTGGTTCCAGCACCTTCCATCCAGGATCCGTCTCAGGGGCCCTCCTATCCAATTCTTGTTGTATATTCAGCTCAGCAGGAAATCTCTCCCTCGTACATTGCAACACAGCAGCCTTCCACTTCTCCCTTTCCTCAGGAGTCAGCAATGCTTTCAACAACTGCTGGATGTCTTGCCACGTTGGGTTATGAGTTTGCATTATGGTCTGGAACAAATCCGCCATTTCTGTCGGTTTTGTAGTTAATGGCCCATAATGCTGCTTCCAGTTCAACAGATCCGTAGTAGTGAACGGCACGTACTGGAACATGGACTGGATTTGTGGCTGCCCTTGCTGATCCATCACCTGCTGCTCTACCTGATGCAACGGAGCCAGCAATTCACCCCTAGCGGCCGCCTCGGCCTTTCCAACGGCCACCCAGGTCATGACCCCCACCGTGGCCTGGCCATCTCCATCAGACCCGGATCCTCCATCACTTGTGGGATCTGCCTCTACTTTAGTTCCAACCTTTAACTTTCTCCTGGCAGAGAACCCCCCACAGCCTCGGAGGCTTGTGGCAGAGCCTGTGGCCGTGGGACATATGGTGGCAGCCTTAACACCTCCTCCTCCTCCTGGCCCAAGACCTCCTTAGGTTCCTGGGATCCCCTTGGTCTGGCCCTTGTGCTAGGCTTGGTTCCTACAGACCTTGCCACAACTATCCTCCCTTTGGGGTGGGACACACACAACCTTACCTTCTCCGCCTGACACTGCAACAACTCGTCCCCTCTTTCTGTCAATGTAAGGGAAAGAATCTGGGTATCTATCCTTCTTATCCACTAAGAACTCCCATAGGGCATCCACAACCTCCTCCCGAAAAGATCCCTGGGGCGGCCAGCCTGAACCCAACATTGGCCATGTTGCCTCACACAGGATCTTCAGTCTTTTTTTTTGTGCACCCTGTGTACGGTGGACTATTGAAGTAGGAATCAAACCCTTTTAACATGCAAGCCAGCAGTGTGCTGGGCACACTTTGACTTCCACCCATTCTAACAAAACACTACTGCCAACTCGTAGCCCCAGAGATCACGGTCACTAACGAGAACTGCGACAGTTTAACCACCCACACAACCTAACACGGACTACTTTAGGGTTTCCACCCCGAGTCCAGGAGGGTGATCAGTCCCCCTCTTCTGTCTTCAAGGGAGACAGGTACTTTCTAGTATTACAATATACTTGCCTGCAATGTTCTCACGTCCTGGCCAGTAACAAGTTCACACCTCCTTTCCTTCGCACAAGGGTTCTTGGACTACCTGTCAGCACCGTTGGTCCCGCAGGGGTGTCGTTACTGTCTCCCGGAGGCCAGAGCCCCCGTGGCACCTGGAGAATGTTCAGGAATGGCCGCCCGCCAGGCCCGAGGGGTCAAGATGCCCTCAGCGAAATATCGCCTTCCCTACAGTCCCATCTGGGTCGCCATCTGTTGTAGGTAAAAAGGAAGTACTGGAGGCAAGCTCTTAGGTAAAGGAAAGATTTTTATTTGCGCAGGTTCAGAGGCAAATTGTCTGAACCCCGAAGGGTAGATAACAAGCAACTTATATACCATAAATGACGTATACAGCGTGTCTATAGTGCAGTCAGTAAGAGCCTGTTTCAGTTTCACTTTCCGTTTCAGCACAGCCTAATTAGCACGTGGTTCGGCCTAATGGCAATCCCTGCAGTCTGAAACAGCTGATGTTTAGAGCCCAATCCAAATGACTATCAACTGCTTATGCTAATTAGGCTGTGCTGTAGCTGAAACAGGCTTTTTGCTGCTTGCTGCAAGGAGGCAAATTGCTGGTGGGTGGAGCTTCTTCAACATTTGGTATAAAACGCACCCAAATTTTCACCCACTTTTGGGGGTAGAAAAAGTGTGTCCTATACTCCAAAAAGTATGGTAATCAATGCAAATAAGTGTGTAACTTGCCCTGCCAGTTTTCTCCTTGGTAGTTCCTTGAATGAAATATCGTTTTCTGCTGGACAGTTCTCATCTAATGTTATTCCCTGCTAGGCATTGGCTATTGGAAAGATGTGTTCTGGTAGTTTCATTTCTTTCTTAGCATTTTTATTGTCTATTCTGAATGGTATGTAAATATGGTTTATTTCTGTGTCTACTGCTGAGTGATTTGTCAGAATGTGAAGCTTCCAGGAATTCTCTTTCATTTTTGGATTTAGCTTGGTCTAAGATACTCACAGTTTCCCAGCTGAAATTATAATTGAGTCTCTCCATATGTTGTTAGATTAAGAAGTTTTTATTTGTCTTCTGACTGCTAGTTATCATTAATGGATGCACTTTGCTAATCTTCAATCTATCTGTCCTAAATAATGGCCATTACAGTCCTTGCACTGTATAAGGTAGATAGCTCTGTTTTTGTTTTTGTTTTTTTAATTCTTGGTCTACTGTGTTTTTTTTTTACTTAAGATGTTTTGGAATGCTTTAGTTGATTTGCGCGCTACAGTAATGCCATGTGGTGGTAATCTGTTATAATACTCTATTATATTTGCATATGAACTACTTAGTGATGTTTTTTTTTCTATACTTGTATATGGAATTTTTTAACAATACTCTTAAATTATCATCCAGGAGGTGACTAACATGTTTTGCTGTCTGACTGGCTCCCTAGCTTCAATAGATTCTTAGAAAAAAACCAATGCAGAACTGGCTGCTGCATGTTTGTTTCTCACTGATAGCTGTAATGTTGCAATCAATTAATTTATATGGACAATATTCACGCAACAACCATTAAATCAGAGGGTCCTTCTACCATGGTATTGCAGTCTCCATCTTGATTTTTTTTTATCAACTGCAATACAATCATATACATGGTAGGGTTGATTATTAAAGAACAAACTACTCTAAACCAGCTCTACTTAAAAAAAAAAACAAGTTTATTGCTTTTGCAATGTAATGCAATATACCTTATATTACATTTTAGCATTTTTAATGCTAAAAAAATAAGCATCAGGTAAGAAGCCTTGACCATAACATCAGGTTTCTCTATAAAATATTGTTTGAGTATTTTTTAATGCAAGTTTCAGTTTGTATTCTGAACTACTACTATTCCGGGCTTAGGTTTATCATCTCATTGAGAACTGTGTCTTAGTTGAAATGTAGGAGGCTTAAGAACTTTTAATTTTCATGAATTCTAATTGGATTTTGAAGAGTACTGAAAGTTTAAATGATATTTCCAGCTACTTCCACTTATGTAAATAAAAAGACAACCTGAAATAAATTGAAAATAATGCCATTGCTGATAGACTGATCAGTCATTTTATAACCTTTCCATTTCTTTCCCTTTTATTTTCTAAGATCTTTTCCCCCAAAAAATGTTCTTTATGTTTTTTAGAACATTTTGAAATCTGAAGTCTTTCTATTAAATTCAGCAGTGCTGACTTGTTATCTAATACTAGCATATGTCTCATTAGGAGTCTTATTTCTCAAATGACCAAATTATTTTTTAAAATAATAGGGAAGTATCCTGTTATTTGTGTGCTTTTAAAAACATCTGCCTCTTTTGGATTTAAGCATGCCTGGGTTTTTTTATTCTCCACTTCATTTAAGAATACTCATTATTATACCAAGACAAGGACAATTCCAATTACATTATTCACTACATCATAATAAACAGCACAAGATAAAAAGCAGAGGGGTGATGAACCGTTGGTTTTCTAAATACTGTATTGTTGGAATACAATTCACTTCACTAACCATTCACCTTGCTAGCTAAAGATAATGGAAGCTAGATTTCAATATCATTTGGAGATCCACAGATTCTTTACCAGTTAAGGAGCAGACAGAAACTGTAATTATGTTCCATATCGTTTTCTGGGTGACAGCTGCAAATAAACAGAGAAATGACTTTCTACAAGAAAATCATGCACATTTGGGAGGAGAAGGAAGACACAAGGGTGAGTCAGGAAAAGGAAGTGGGTAGAACAATGTAAAAATGAAAAATATTTAATTTTAATATAATTGAAAATAACCAAATACAATTTGTATTAATATGTCCCAAGTATTTAATAGTTTTTCTTCTCTGTTGTATTAAAACTTCAAAGCAGACCCATTTTTAGAAGGTGTCTAGAGGTCATAATGATGTTCAGGAAATGCAAGAGCTTGAAACTACCATTATGTGGATCCTTTATTCTGTACTTTTAGCTTACCAATAAACTCAAAGATTATCACCATCTCTGCTTGTTAGAAAGCAGATCTAATTATGTATATATTCTAACTTCTCCCTCAAGTTACAGCTGTTATACAAACAGCAACAAATATGATTTCACCTGGAATTAAATTTTCTATCTTCCACTTCTATTTCAGCAGAAATAGATGCTATCAGAAATCTCTAATTAGTATTACTATTTTAAAAAAATAAATACATTATTGAAGCTGTCATTTGATTCATTTCCAATAATATTTATGCATTTTGGTGGCATGTCTAAAGATATGGGGCAGTGCGGTGGCTCAGTTGTTAAGATGGTGTGCTTGTTGTTCCAGCTTGTTGGCTGGAAATCTAGCTGCCCAGGTTTGAGACCCAAGCAACTTGCAACAGGGTGAGTTCCCATTCTTAACCCAGCTCCTGCCAACCTAGCAGTTTGAAAGCACATAAATGTGAGTAGATAAATAGGTACCACTTCAGTGGGAAGGTAACAGTGCTCTGTGCTGTCATGCTGGCCACATGTGGAAATGTCTTCGGAAAGTGCTGGTTCAATGGCCTTGAAGTAGAGATGAGCACTGCCCTCTATGGTCAGCAATGACTAGCACAGTAAAATCCACAGGGACTCTCCTTTTTTCTAAAGACGTATTTCTAAGTTATATTCCAGGAAGACCACCTGAGCACAATAAAATATGTATGGTTTATCTAAAATGGTTCTCAGCTATTCAATTTCTGTAATGATTGACATAAGCTTTCATTACTCCTGATTTGCCACCATTTTACTTGTGTTTAAGTTAATGAAGGTATTATCGAAATCATTTGAAAGTGGTAAACAGAAAAGACCCTAAGGGTCGTTCAGCAATAAATTCTGAAACAATGTAATGCGCTAAGGAATGTTTTATTCAGCATTTTGAAAATCTATCACAACTAAATTGAAAGTGATTTTTTTTAAAGAAAGTGATTAAACAGGTTGAGCATAACCTCCAGGAGGAACTCTTCAGATATATACCATTCCTGTTGCCTCAACTGCAAAGATGCAACTTTAACCTCTGAAGAATAGCTTGCATTCTAAGAAGATCAGAATTACTTTTCTTGTCTACATTATAGGATAATGATTTCACTATCAATTTTGAGAAGAAAAGAAATGTTGAACCAGATCATGGTATAAAATGAAAAAGAAATGAATAAATACTGTAACAATCTACACAGTGGACATGGTCTCAACTGAAATACTTTTATGCTTATGTGTTATGTTCATACTTATACTTGTTTTTCTCATATGTGCTTGACAAATTAATTAAATAAATAAATAAATAATAGAAATAAATAATAGCACCTCACATTTGCTAGTAAATCAAGTGGTAGAGTTGAAAAGGCAATTAAAACTGACAAATGTAAAAGATTAAAAGAAGGGCTTGCTCCATTCCTACTCATTCATTGTGTTATAAACATTTATACCAGGAGAACTTTTTTGTTGTTGTTTAGTGTATTTTTTTTCCCATCAGGACAGAGTAACACAAGTTTTGAGGCTCTGTCATTTGAAAGATGCCCATAAAAATGGACAAGCTGGAGAAAAAAAGTGGGTGAGGCAACACAGAATTTCTTTAATTTAACTTGTACTAAAATTAAAATGAATAAAGTAAGAGAACACTCAATTGGCAGATTGAAGGTAACGCTAATAATCTGCTTGGAAATTTTCTTGTAACAGATTTGATTATTGGATATCAGAGCAATTCCTTCATAAAGAATTTTGTAGATGACTCCTGTTCCGGAGGCAGCATAACCCAATCACTGGTTTTCTTCTTCCATTTATTAGTATCTGTGCTGTCAGGATCCATCTTCTACTTTCAGAGGACCATAGAAATATATGATTAATGGAATACAATTTACTACTGATTGTGGGAGAATAGCAATAGCAATAGTGCTTAGACTTATATACCACTTCAAAGTGCTTTACAACCCTCTCTAAGCAGTTTACAGAGTAAGCATATTGTGCCCAACAATCTGCCTCCTCATTGTACTGACCTCAGAAGGATGGAAGGCTGAGTCAACCTTGAGCCGGTGAGACTTGACTGTTGAACTGCTGGCAGAATTAGCCTGCAATACTGCATTCTAACCACTGTGCCACCATGGCTCTTATAAAATGAACAGTTCCTTCTGTTCAGGCAAAAGGTTTTAATGGTAAATTTTTAAGAACTGTATTGAATCTGTATATTCTGAATCCCCATGAATTTATCCAGGCTTGTGAACCTGAATTTGTGTTACCATTTCCCTTTTCCATGCTCTATATACACTGTATATAGAGCTGTACTGTAATCTATTGTTATAATTGCACAACTTGTTTAACTGGTCAGAGATGAATTAGCAAATTATGCAAATACTGTGCCCTAGCAAATTAAATGTAAACTAACCAGTGACATGGTTTGAGGCTAAACTACCTGTTTTCAGATAACTGCATCATACAATCAAAAATGAAATTGTAAAGCAACAATGCAAAACCAGCACTTACTTAAGAGCTTGGTCTATCTTTTTTTTTTAACTATTGACCCCTCTCCCCATACAGATTGGGTTAGAAAGAGGACAGAAATGTGCAAACCTAACGGACTCTTTTTGGCTTGGGTGATGGGAATAGATTTTACCAGAAAAATAAACACCATGAAGTAAAATCTTCCAGTTTTCTTTACAGCAGCTGGGAAGACTTAAAAATAACAGTTGTTCAGCTGATAACTCATTATACACTGTTGGTTCATAGAAATCCCCAGAGAGCTGGACAATTACATTGTCCAAACATGGCTATTGATTTTGGCTAACACATATGGGTAAGAATTAATTTGTTTTGGGATTTCATTATAAGAACTTACCAATATTTATAGATTCCTTTTCATTAAACTGATAGAAACAACATTTAAAAAAAAATTAAATAAAGTATCAAATTTAGATTGGATGTTGTTTAAGAAAAGGAAGACAGGCACAATTGTGGAAACTGTAAGTATACAGGGCTCTCCCAGAGCTTTTGGGATGGCTTGAGAAGATTGGATTTTTTAGGGGACATTGTTTCTATTCCGTCCAATATATTGTGGCTGATGGAAAGTAGGACTACAGCAAATGTTGGGTAATGTGGAGGTGAATAAACTTTCCTTAAACTTCTTTGGACAGGAAATAGAGTCTTCCTTTCTGAAGGTAGCAAACTTGTTCTTAAATGAAGAAGTTGTTACAGTTCTGTGAAAATATTATGTAGTAGGAAGGAGATTTGTTTTATTGTTTCCCCCCTTTTTAACCTTCCTTTCTCACTGTTGAATATTGTTTGTGTTAAGTTGCGGGCGATAAGGAGAGCCGGACGCAGAGTTACAAGAACTGTTTATTTAACAAGAACCAACTGCCGCCTCGCGGCCAGCGCCGGCTTTTATAGCCGGCGCTGTCCAACGCTTCAGCCGCTGACGCGGCTACAATTTTCCCGCTCTGTGCGCGGTGGCCAATGAGCGGCGCCTTAATCGGCCGTCGCTCATTGGTTGATATCATATACAATTTTCTCCCGCTCCGGGAAGTGGTGGCCAATGAGCATCGTCCTTGCGGCCGTTGCTCCTTGGCTGTCGTAATATGTAACATTTGGTGATGGGAATCAGGTGTTCCAACAGGGAAGTGGGAACGTTATGTGTAAGCAACTCTGGGGGTGAGTAAAGGGAACTGGAAGATGACAGAAGAATATATTCAGCTGAAGAATTGAGAGACAGGTCTAAATCTATTGAGTTCGAGTGATGTTAATTCCATAGGGCTCATTGTAAAGCATGCGTACTTTTTTAAAAAATTACTATTTCCCAATCTCTTAGCATCCCCCAAACATACCCATTGAAAAATAGTCCTTTGTCTAAAACTAAGGGCTAGGGAAGCTTGATTGGCTAGCTAAGCAAGAAGAACAGGGACAAAAAGAAGTATGTGATCTCTAGTTTTATCCAAAGTGAGTCCTGGATTCAAAAATAATCCACCTTTGAATGCAGGTCAGACTGAAACCAAGATGAATCTTTCACTTCAGTTTTCAAGCAAGCTTAATTGGATTCCAGAGATATTATGAGAAATAGTTTGGATTTTGGTAAAGAGTGTTGAAAGCATTTTAATAAAATTCCTTCAAATATCACAGTACTCCAAATTTTGATTTTGGCATCTTGAAATCTAAATGAAAGCAAATTTGAATTTCATTTAATTCAGGGCTGTCAAACTCATGGGCCAAGGGCTGGATGGGTCATGCACTGGCCATACCCAGGCCCAGTTTAGCAAAGGGGGAAAAGTCATGATATGTCATGTGTGACACTGCCATGATGCTCCTAGTTGACACCCCTGATTTAACTGCTTCATTTGTAAATTTTCAGTTGAACACTTGGTATTTGTAAGAGCTGGAATAGAGCTGGTTGACTCCCTGATCTATACAATGAAACTGTTGGTATTTCATAATTTGCTTTCATCAGGCTTCCTTTTTGGAAAACATCTTATTACCTTATAATCTCTGGATGAAAAACAAAAATTGTTAGCTGATTAATTATAAGTATTTTAATTCATTCACTTCTACCAATAATGCAAGTCCTTAAAGGCTTTTTGTATGATGCAGAAGTGTTAGATTTAATTAGTTATTAGGTAGGTAGATCTTAGAGAAGGCTTTCCATGATATGTGAGACAGAAAGAAGGAATGCTTCTTCCAAAAAAGAAGGGGAAATCATTTAATGGTATAAGACTTTATAATTGATTAATTAGTTTCTTGAATAAATATTTCAACTGCTCACGCAGCTCCTTCAAATAGGTTTTTGCACAGACCGAATTAGAACGGATTCAATAGGCAAGTTAATTTTCTTCTGTATTTCTAGAGAAAGGGAGTCTTTGGAAGAGAGCCTTGAAGGTAGTGCCATGAAAGTGAAAATGGCAGTGGAGACAGAGGCAAAGGAAGACGTGGGACCCTTAAAAGTGCCTCTGCGGTTATGTAGAATCAAAAGAGAAGAACAAGGAGCAGCAAACTTCAATATAGGAGAAGCACCAGAGAAAGCAGGACATATTCCTTGTGTCCTTCATGTGGGAAAAAACTCGAGTTGGAAGTTGTCTCCATTGCAAAAGGAAGAGCCCAATGTAGGGGTGATCCAGCATTGGAAAATTCAAGACCAAGACCCAAAACAACCCCTTCATTTTGGATGCAGGAGGAGGTGGCCAATAGCCATTTGAGCCATGGGAGGACACATAAGCGCTTCTAGCTTCTTTTGAACATGTAGGCTATGCCTCTCAGTTGTCTAAGGAAGAACTGGTAGCCTGGCTTTTGTTAACTTTGAATGGGGATATCTGGGAGATCTACCTGAGTTTGGACAGACAGACGGGTCTGTGGGAAAGTGAAGGCCACCATCTTGACAAAGGAACTGAGAAGCAAAGACAACATTTCCGACACTTCTGATATCAGAAGACCAGAATTCACAGGATACTTGGAGGAGGCTTTGGGACTTTTGCTGTTGGTGGCTAAGGCCAGAGAGCGACACCAAGGATCAGATCTTGTAGCAGTTCCTGACCATCTTGCCCCAAGAGATCCAGAGCCAAGTGTGGGAAGATGTCTCTGAAGCCTGCAGCCAAGCGGGGACTGTAGCCGAAACTTTTCTAGAAAGGCATCAGGAAAGAGAGTGGCAGATGCTGCAGGTGAGAAAATTTTCAACTCCTTATTGGCACCTTAAAAGTTCCAAATTTGAACTTGGAAGGGCCTTTTCCCCTTGTTCCTGATAATGGAGAGCTGAATGGGAGACAATTGATTTTCCCCCAACTGCTACCTGATTCCAGGTCAAGTTCAATTCCTGGTAACTTTATGGACATGACATTTTCTTGGCAACAGCATGAAATAGTTTCTATTGCCTTCTTTTGAGATGTTTTTTCAACATCCAAGGGTTTCCTCCCCAAATATTAACCAGGTGCCTGATTAAGTTGCAGACCATTTAAAAATCAGCCAGGATTAGGTTAAAATCACCTCACAATTAGCCATGTTGGCTGAAGAGTGTCCCAGTAATATTTGAAGGACCACAGATTTTACCCTTTTTTTCTATTTTCCTTGCACGTAAATTCAAGTGGCATTCCTATCCCCAATCTCATTCAAATTAAAAACTGGTGTGTAAACTCAATATTGATAAGGCAGACGAAACCTGCAACCTTCAAATTATTTTATTTGGGTCTGAGATCAGAAAGAACAAAATTGTAGCTTAGAGTAGGAAATAAGAAACAAACAAAAAAAATGTCCCGGAAAATACAAAGGCAAATTACTCCCATATTACAACATTACCGGGAAAGGAATTAGATGTATCCATTGAACTACCAAGAGTTGAGTTTGAATCAGAGATTTAAGGTTTTTATTAAGTTTAACTGTTCTTTGTAAGATCAGCTCTCTTAGCAAAGAGTTATTTAATGGATGCAATGGAAAAAGGGGAATTAGGAAAAAAAGTAAACACTTTATTTTCATTCCACCATGTTCCTTTGCTTTGCCTTGTGGTAGCTTCACCTCATGGGGAGTTTGCATTTATCTATCCCCCCTCAAATCCCTTTCATGCTGGGGTTTTTGAAATGGGCCTTTGGAAACTGAATCTCAGATTTTGTGTGTGAATAAATCAAAATTGCTAAAAAGTTATAATTGGGCAAGGATCAAACTCCATGCTCCTGAGATCAAAAATTGGGGTGTGATACAAATAAAATAGCTGGATGGCTGCTTCAAGAACAAAAAGAGGAGGAATGCCAATGAAAATAATGTTATTGAAACTTTTTGGATTTTGGAAATAAATTTCTTAAGGGCACAGGAAGAAGAAATGACTATGCAAATATTTATATGGTACATATTACATAATTTACAAAAGTAGATCATTTGCTTCCTAACCTACAAAATAGAAGGTGGGACAGCATTAAGATGTCCTATGATAGAGAGAGGGACATAAGCCTTGGTGGCGCAGAGGATAGAGTGCAGTAATTGCAGGCTACTTGGGCTTACAGCCAGCTGCCTGCAATTAGGCAGATGGAATCTCACCAGGCTCAAGGTTGGCTCAGCCTTCCATCCTTCCGAGGTGGGTAAAATGAGGACCCAGATTGTGGGGGCATTAATGGACCTGATTGGCTTCTACAAACAAACTGATTAAACACTGAAGCAGACAAGAAGTTCAGCTTAGAGGCTGCCCAGAAATTAGTTGCAGCTTGCACTAGGAAGACAATATTGGCCTTGGCTTCCTGAAGCTTTTTCAAAGCTGGCCCTCTAACTATACATATGTTTGGTAGGCAACATTGTAGAGCATTGTGAGTTTATGTCAATGAACCATTTGCCTCTATCATCCATCCATCCATCCATCCATCCATCCATCCATCCATCCATCCATCCATCCATCCATCCATCCATCCATCCATCCATCTATCTATCTATCTATCTATCTATCTATCTATCTATAAATTTTAGATATATTACCATCCCCCCCGCTGGATGGCTGCTTCAAGAACAAAAGGATTTATTCCTCTTTTAGACTCAGTACCATCCATCTCCCTCACAGAGATTTTTTTCCTTATATTTGCTTATAAGGGGTGTTGGAAGACAAGTTAAAGCTCTTATAATTCCTAATTTTCATTGGCATATCAAATCTTTCTCTAACCCAACAAGGTATTTATTCCCACTCCTTCAGTTTGTCAGCTAAAACATGCAGTAGGGTGTGGTGGCCTAGAGGTGGAGCTCTCGCCTCACATTCAGTAGGCTGCGAGTTCTTTCCTAGATAGAGGTTAATATTTGGAATACTCTCTCCTGCAGGGGGTTGGACTAGATGACTTCCAAGATCCCTACCTGTTATTCTATTCAGTATCCCTGTACTAACCCAGTTCTTCTGGACTGAATTGATCTCATTTTGCCATTTCAGATGCCAGGAATACGGAAGTACGGTATATGGAGGCACAGCTAATTCTGTCAAATACTAGATTGATGTTCTCCTGCAGGGAGACCAAGCAGGGAGGTAGTGGGGGATACCAGTTCAATGGGTGAGTGATTCTGATATTTCTATGTTCCCTGGGGATGGGTTCTGAAGTCTTCCCTTTGTACACCCGTCTGCACATGCCTATTTATCTTACGTATAAAGGATGGAGGTGATTCTTTAGGATAGTATTTCTCAATCTTGGCCATTTTAAGATGTTAGCTGGGGAATTCTGGGAGTTGAAGTCCAATCACTTTAAAACCAGCCAAAGTTGACAAATGCTACTTTAGAGGCTTTGCAAGGAGCCTTGGTGGCGCAGAGGATAGAATGCAGTAATTGCAGGCTTCTTCTGCTTACAGCCAGCTGCCTGCAATTTGGTAATTTGGCAGATCGAATCTGACCAGGCTCAAGGTTGACTCAGCCTTCCATCCTTCCGAGGTGGATAAAATGAGGACCCAGAT
>JAOYMU010000283.1:47671107-47694962 GCA_025802295.1 Psammodynastes pulverulentus
GGTAATTCGAATGTCCAGGGGGAGGTCATTCCAGAGGGTGGGGCCCATCACAGAGAAGGCTCTCCCCCTGGGGGCCGGCCGCCGACATTGCGTGGCAGACGGCACCCGAAGGAGGCCCTCTCTGTGAGAGCGGGTCGGTCTACCAGGTAAGAAGATAAGTGAAAGTTGACATCAGCTACTTCTGCCTAAAAAATTGTTTACTTACCCCTTGTGGTCAGGGGCAGCTAGGTAGTTGGGACAACTATCATTTGCAAAGCACTGTACATGAAGCTGCCCTTGAAGACCATCTGGAAGATCCAACTGGCCCAGAATGTAGTGACACACACAGTTTTGGGTGCCTTGTGGTTCACCTGAGTTACATCACTGCTGGCTCCAGGTGCAATTAAAGATACTAGTAATCACCTTTAAAGCCCAATATGGCACAGGCTCAAGTTACTTGTGGGACCACCTCTCTCTGGAAGTATTTGCCCATCCTGCTGTTAGATAGAGTGGGCATGCTCCTAGAACCTTCCATTATATCATCTGAAGGGATCACAGAGGTCCACCTTCTCAGCAGTCACCTCAGGTCTTTGGATGGATCATGCATATCCCTTGCCTGGGATATGCATGATCCCTATTTTTTTTAGCTTTCCAGAAGGCCATGAAGTTCTGGCTCTTCCCCCAAGTATTAGGTTGGGAAGCAGCTAAACTGGAAGATTTCTTTGGAAAGATTTTGTGTATGGGGAAAGCAATTTGTAATCTTTGTGTTTATAGATTATTATGAGCTACCTACAATTATTTTATATGAAATAGACAGCCATATAAATTCTGTTGATAAATAAATAAGCCCTAAATTCTCAATAGGATTGTTTTGATAATCACCTTTGACTAAAGTATGGTGTTTGGTATATCTCTGAATGTAAGAATGAAAATGTATCAAGCTTGCTATATTTCCATTCCCTTTTCTACAAATCTACACAAATGTTCCTAGCTTGGTTTCTATCTTTTTAATATATTGCTACCCATTCTTGAAAGCAGTGCTGTAAAAGGAGGGGAATGAATGAAATTATTTATAAAAAGACCCAAGAGATTTATGAATGAGAAGTGTCTTAGCAACATGAAAGGTGGGTCTTGCTTTTAAAATTCATAAAAGAGCCACAAATACTGTCATGCTGGAGCTGACCCACAGCTTATTTAGGTTAGGCTTCTGAATTTCAGAGAAATTGCATTGTTTCTTTTTGGGATCAAAGCCAGTAGTAGACAAAGCTTACCTTCTTTTCTATGTTTTAATAATTGTCTTCTTTCTGAAGCTATTAGCATTTTTTAAAATCTTGCAATAAGGCTGCAGAGGGGGAACACAAGCAGTAGAGATGTGGGCTGGAATTGCATGCTTGACATTTTCAAAGTTGTATGGTCTTTCTTTTTCAGCTAATTGTTGTAAAATCAAGAAGGTAGAAATTCACATCAATTGCATACTGTATAAATGCCTGAGATGCTTTTTTATTGACATCACAGCTTTTCATTTCTTGGACTACAATGTTCAAACTTCTTGAAATAAGCTAGATTTAAAGTTTTTCTATATTAAATAATGGAGCCCAAATATTTGTATAAACTACTGGTAATGAATAGCTAATCTGATAAGTACATATAGTCACTGTGATGCAAGAGACTATTTATTTGTTTGTTTGTTTAATTTGTACAACTAAGAGGCCCAGTGGCTTAAAGATGCTGGATTTGTCAGCCGGAGAAAGTCAGCTTTCGGTATTCCAGCAGTTCAAGCCCTTGCATTGCCTGATGGAGTGAACTCCCATAACTCATCTCACCTTCTGCCAATCTAGCAATTTGAAAGCATGCAAATGCAAGTAAATAGAAAGGTAACCCTTCTGTGGGACTAATAGCAGAAGAAAGAAACCAAATGGCACCAGACTTGCCTGAATGTAAAAACTTGTGGAGAAAAACCACAGATGATGCTGACATTCCTGCAGAACATCATTAGTTGTTTATTACGTAGAGCTATTTCACCCCCTGGGGTACACCCTGGGTAGCATGCAAGTGTGAACTGAACAAATTAGCAATTTTAGGCAAACAAATTACTACTCTGTATTAACAATGTAGACTCCTGGCTTTCATGTGCCAATGTCATATGCTAAATGAATACACAAACAAACAAACAACAAACAAACAACAAATAGTATAGCTACCATCTCACAAAGTGTCTCTGAGAACTAAATACAACAACAGTACTAAAGTTAAAAATACAAATGAGCCAAGGAAAGTATCACAAACAATATCACTTATACAGCCAGAAGATGGGTCCTTCACTTCCCTCATACTTCGCTGATGCCCCCTTGTCTCCTGCCCCAGGCAGGTTTCTATAATTCATGCCAACCCTCATGCCCAGTGCTGACCTAGTATTCAGCAGCAGCAGCAGCCAATAAACCAGGCCTTGGAAGGTCTGCCAACCAGATTCTGAAAGGGCATATCAAAACTGCATCTAAAGGATACAGGCAAACACCAACATCCCAGGCCATCCCTTCTTCAACCTCAGCTAAATCACCAACATCCACATATCCACAAATTGAAAGGCAGTGACCATCTACTCTCCTACTGCATCTTCACTGTGATTCCAGAGCACAGCTCCTTCCTGCAACCAAACAGTAGTCTTTATCATTTCGACTGTGCCAGCCTTTTTCTATCACTGAGTGTTACAAAATGCATAAGATTCCACCCAGAGTGAAATAGCTGGTCTGCCATTGGCAGATCAAGATTTCAATCAATCAGAATAGAGCTGGAAAGGAGCTTGGAGGTCTTCTAGTCCAGCCCCCTGCTCAAGCAGGAGACCTTATTCCATTTCAGACAAGTGACTGTCTAATCTCTTCTTAAAAACCTCCAGTGATGAAGCACCCACAATTTCTGAAGGCAAGCCATTCCACTGGTTAATTGTCTTCACAGTTAGGAAGTTTCTCCTCAATTCCAGGTTGATTCTCTCCTTTATTAGTTTCCATTCATTTTTTTCTTTTCCTGCCCTCTGGTGCTTAGGAAAATAAATTGACCCCCTCCTCTTTGTGGCAGCCTCTCAAATATTGGAACATTGATATCATGTCACCCCAGTCCTTTTCCTGCCTAAATGTAAAAATTTGCTTTTTCCCACATTGAAATTCATTTTGTTGGATAGTGCCCATTGTTCAATTTGTTAAGATCTTTTTGGATCTTAAGCTTGTCTTCTGGGATGTTGGCTATTCCTGCCAGTGTCAATTCCTGCAAGCTGGTCTTCTCCACTGCTTTCAGCCACTGCTGGTCACTGTGCTGCTCTTAGTTACTACTCAGACTACATTGCTCCTCTGACATTTAGCTTTGCACTGCTGCTGCTCAAGCCCTTCCATGCTGCTCACAGCCGCTGTTGGCTGCCACCTCCATTTCACCACTGCTCAGTGGCTTCTATTTGCACTCCGCTCAGGTGTCAAGCTGGGTTGCTGGGCTGCCTCTCCGTCTCTCAGCTTGGCTGCCTCTCCTTCTCTCAGATGGGTCATCAGGCCACTTCTCCCAAAAAAACATGCTCCGCACAATGACTCAGGTAATGAAGTATGTGCTAGGCACCATATTCAATTCTGTCACAAACCACCACAAGGCCTGGCAAAGATTCAAACCACACAGACCAAATCCCACCAGATCTGGTAAGAAAGTGATCCAGGAAGTTTCTTACACCACCTGGTCCAAAACACAACTTCTTCCACCACCCATAACATTCTAAAATATTCCACCCTCTTTCCTCCCAAGTCACTTTCAGTGAGATGGATGGCTATATAAATTTGATTAGAAACAAATAGATGCATCCAGAACTATAGAGGGAACAATAATATTCTTGTTCTTCCTTATAGAATCCAAAATTGAAGCCCTTATATCTGATCTATGGGGTCAACAGTGTGCCATTTATACTGATGGTTCAAAGAAGCCATCATTTAGGAAAGCAAGTGCAGTGTTTTATGTTCCTTCTTTTAAAGTTGGTAAGAGTTTTCATTTGTCAGATTGGCTTTCAATTATGTCAACAGAGTTAATAGCAGTGTTGTTAACTTTGTACTGGATTAGGAATCTCCAGACTGAAAGAATTGTAATATTTTCCAATTCTTTGTCAGGGTTGATGACTGTCTATAATGAGGAGAGAGAAATAAAAATGATCTGGTGAATGAAATTTGGTTTCTGAACACAGAATTGCAGATAGTGGGTTTTTCAATTTTCCTCTGTTGGATCCTAGCCCACATGGGTATTTTTGGAATGAAAAGGTAGTTCATGCAGCTAAGGAGGGTTTATATCATGCTGTTGTATATATTCCTTTGCTTTTATCTCCTTTGGAGATCAAATGCAGGCTTAAATGAGAAATTAGAGATGAATGGTAGAGACAGTGGAACTTGCAACATACTGGGAAGAGAATGTACTCTTTCAGTCTTGTTTTGACTGATTTTCTGGGTGTGGGTTGCCAGGTTAGTCTTTTCTGAGTCTTATTGGGCATTGTGTATTAAGAAGCAATCTCTTCAATACTGGAAAATATTCCACAGGACCTGTGATTTTGTGGCATAAAAAAAAATCAGCTGATGTTTATAGTTGTTTTCTTTATGAAAACAACAGAATCTACTATTTCAGGGACAATCTGATTTGGGTGTCCCCTAAGGACTTGAGAAGCAGAGGAGGGAATGAAACGGTCATTAAGATATCACAGTGCAAATTCTGTGACTTGTATTTATGACATGTTGGGATGTAAGTAAAATAGACCAAAGTTTTCATACTATTGCATAATAATATGACATTGATTTTTGTTATCATGGTTTGCAGCAAATACAGGTGTAGTCTTTGAATTTCATATTTAAGGACTATTTGTGATTTATTGTAATTAATTAGATGTATATGTTTTTTCAGTGAATAATGATAATATAGCCTGTTCTGGTTGGTTCACCTTTATCGCAGAATGGAAAATTAACAAGTCAACAAAGATGACAATTGTTTGTTACGTCTCCAGTGAAAAGTTTTCTGTTAGAACAGCAGGTACATTAGGGACTGATACAGAAATAACTGCTTGGATTTTCAACATTTATTCCCTGCTTCTTTTCCATTCCAGCCTCTGTGTTCTGAGGTTCCTTTAGCCCCATCAAAAGATAGGACTATCTAGCAGTCCAAATTTCTGCTGTCTGATTATAAGTACAATTCTACAGTTGGCTTAGAGCAGAAGTCCACAACTCCACACAGTGGCCTACTAGTGGGCCACAGCCTGTTTGGAACAGGGCCATGCAAGCAGTGGTCACACACAAAGCTCCACTTGCATGAGCAACTGATGCTCATGCACACTCACGTAGGTCCATTTTTGTGAGCCATCCCCTCCCAGCCCCCGGGCCATCAAGGCGGGAAGAATACCACTGGCTTAGAGTTCAAAAAAATGTGTAATATTTTAATTTAGTTTTGTTTAAAATGTCTATATTTTATTTATTTAAGAATTGTTCCCCAAAGTATTAATATATCTATAAGATCTTTATATAATTACCAAATGGAGAAGGAATAGAAAAAGATGAGAAATAGTACCTTTGCTTATTTTCCAAAGAATGAAGAAGAGGATCTTAGACTGGTTGTCTGAATATGGCCAACCGATATACATTAGGACAATCTGAATATTGTCCAAAGTGCTAAAACCAATCAAGAAAACAGCAATGATTTAATAGTTAAGAAAATTATTGGTTTGCCTTCCAATCTTTTTAAATAGTAAAGTAGGATGGGAAGTAACATGATGTCATTTCTGAAATTGTGCAACCTGAATCAGTACTACCAAATGTTGGTGTACACGATCAGATTGAAACTATATCACTAGTCCACACTCAAAGATCAGTTCCAAGTATTAGATATGTGATATAGGGAATATCTGTCTTCTCCAAAATAATCAGCCATATTGAACAGAAGCTAAATGTGAGGTTTAGAGCAGGGAAATAAACTTTTTGTTCCCTTAGGCTACTTATAGCTGAGAAGATATACAGGATTGTTCTATTAACAATGTTCTTTAAACAAAATTGCTTATGTCTAATTAACTTCTGATTGAGAACAAACGAAATCATTAATTTTATTATTGATTCATATGGGTAGCATTTAAATTTTTTTTATGTATCTATAGTTCTTCACTGAGTGAAGAAGGTCTTCACTCTTAATTTGCTGTTTAAAAAATTAAAATGACTATAGTGAACAGTAAAATATATGATGACAGTGAAAGAGACTTTCCTATATTTGTTATCTGCCTTTCATTTCTGGAAAAGATTGTGGTGCCTATTGAAGGCGGTTGAAAATGAAGTTTCTTAAAAAAATAGATTATTACGTAATTTTATGTGGAGACATAATACTAATTAAAATTTTAAACAAATGAGGTAAAATTAATTATGGAGATTATAAATTAATCTTTTCGAATTTGTTATGGTCATCAACATATGAGTTTTGATCACGTAAGGCCAGATATAGCATGCTGTTATAATAGTGCCTTCGGTAGTATTTTTTTTTTACTCATTTCTAGCTAGAGAACACTTCTGGGATTTCTGTAAAATTGAGCCTCCTTAATTAATTTGATAAACATTAATTTTCTAGCCTTTGGTAATTATGAAATTGGCATAGCACTGGCACTGTTTTCATCAAATTTGAAAATGTTTCAGACAGGGTATTCCACACAGAGTCAGTTTAAGAATATTATAACTATAGCATTCTGATCTTTAATAATATGTATTAAACATATTAAAATACACAATGGATAAGAAAGCCCCTGCTTCCACCCAAAAACTAAACTGCCATCTCCATCAAATTAGGGAAAATACAAGTATAGGAATGTAAAAGGAATTGATCATTAATGCATGCAAGTAATTTGCTCCATCAAAATGAGCATCAAAAGCCCTATCAGGGCTGTGGATGGCACGAACAAAATGTCTGTCACTCCCAGTTGAAAACTTTGCTGAGGGAACTTGCATACAATATCAGAATATATTTGTGAAATTTGCCTGGGAAAATATATTAAAATTATCTACGTTTCAATAATTTTTCAATTATGGAAAATTCTATGGGGAGACTGTATATTAAGTAGCTGTTTACAAAAAGAGAGAGATAGAGAGAGAATTAATGACCATTATATACATTTCTAGAAAACATAAACTTTTGAAATAAATTTTGGACATACATTTTTACAATATAAAAATGCACATGCAGTAGTAATATATATTCCAAATCCATTGAATAGGTGTATTTTTGAAGGCTTTCACTCAAAAGAATACCAGAATAAAATAGTATATATGGATGCCCAGCATTGGCATGGACCTGATTTTAATCACAGTTTTTTGTTTTCATGAGGAAAGAAAGAGATTGCTCTGAGGAACAGAATTTGCCCCAGGAAAGCATCTTGGGAGAAAATATGAACTTCACAAGGAGAGAGATCAATGCACTATCATTTATCTCCCTCAGGAGATAAATCTAGTCCTCAAACCTAATGGGTTAGGTTGGGTCTTCCAATAACTGCCTTAAAAAAAAAAAGAAACTTCATTGGTTTTCAAAAACGATACAAAATTAAATGATTAAAAAAAACCTTTTATATTTAAAATAAACGGGACGCAAACAGAATCACACAGACAATAAAATCACAAATTCATATACAAATAATATGGAATAATGCTGAACAAAAAATATTTGCTTATACATTCTTGATCATTCAAGCAAAGCCATGGACCAGAAAATGTTTCAAGGCCAACATGTTCTACTTCAGATAGGATTGGAATTTATTTGCTTTTCAGATTATTGTCCTAAAAATTAAGAAGATAAAAGTATATTGCAATTGTCCAAAATTGTTCCCAACGTTGCAATATATTATCCAGGTATCAAAACTTTTAGTTCCCTTAAATTTAATATTCAGAGCTCATAAAAGAGACTATTTTTTTCCTCATAAGATAATTCATCAACTCCTTGTGTGGACCATGGCTATTGAAATAGATAGGTAATCATATCTATCTGCATAAGAGAATATTCTTATTCTAGAAAACCACTATCTTGAAGCTCAGGCAAGCTACAGTACTAAATTTGGGGACTAAAATTGCAAGGGTTTAACTTAGATATATATACCTTTTCAGGTAGATTGAGCTGCTAATCTCTTAAGAATTTTATTATAGTTTGGAATTGATCCCTAATATCTAGAAGCATTTATGCTAAAAGCCTAGCTACTTCATAATAATCTGAATCATTGTATTCTTTTTTTAAAAAATTCCTCAGACCTCGATTACAGTTGAGCAAATATGACCTTTGCTATAAATCTGTTATGTGCCTGTAAAACCATTATCTTTATACAGGAGAAACATGCAGATATAATGATACAAATTAATCTGCAATTTTTTTTAATTTTATTGTATTAATTTATTTTTATTTAAGAAATAAGCAATTTACCATTATCTATATAAATGCAGCTCTATGTGACTGTCCATGCTATTATGTAATAGCTAAGAGCAGAAGAGATTATAACTCTTTAATGAAGAAAAAGAAAGCAATAAACACAAATTGATTTTTGAACCTGAAAAACGATACATAGTCCGAAGATCCTGATTTTTTAAAATCTGTTTTTTGAGGGAAAAAATCTAGTAAGTAAAGGATTTTATTATTGCTATTATTACTACTGTTACTATTACCTTTCTCACTTTCCAAAGGGGGATTTGATTTAGAAAAAGATGCAACTGGATGGATACTGGGATTGATCTATTGACACCAAAAAGCTAACTCCAGCCCATATTTTCTGATGATTTCCAAACAAGCTTATTTCACCTTGCTTGATTGTATTGTGGTATTAATAGTCAGACCACGTTAGAAGGAAGCAGAAAGGGCAGTGTTAGAGGTTTCATTGTGCTTGTTTGGGAATTGAAGCATAAGCTGACATTGTGTAGTAGAGCAGGGAAATGCAAGCAACGCAGTCCATAAATCAACACTTTTGTTGCTTTACGAATTGAGATAGTTGCTAAATGATGCTTTTCTGCTCAGTATTGTTCCTGATTTTCATATGATGCTCCCAAGATACATTTATTTGATAACGCTCTATATTTCTGCCAAATATCCTGTGAAGTAGCCAGTGTCTGACTTCCATGCATCCAAAACCTGCATCTCCCTAAATCCCTTAACTTCTTGAAGAATTTTCATAGACAGCAGTTATCTGTTTATATAGTCTGACCTTAGGGCAAACAGCATCTTAAAATAGTGATTTCAGCTGGGAAACTAAGATTGGGATGGGGATTATTAGAAATGCCTTCTGCCCTATGGCTGTCATTTAAGGGAGAGTTTTAATAACAGTTATCCTTCTACCTCATCTAGTTGTCACCTTAAATCTTAAGGCATGCTGTACCCTTAAGCTGCTTCTGTCCTAGGCTTATGCTGACTTGTTTCTAAGCAGTCTAAAAATCTCCTGTGTATGAGTCGATTTGGCAACAGCTTGTATGGCATTTGATCCAAACTTCATGTTATCACATCTGTCCGTTGAGCAATTTCTATTATGCTGTGACCTTGCATCTTTTCTGTTCCAGTACTAGTTGTTTCCTTCCTTTGGGTAGATTTTGTTGCATATACATATATATGTATCTACACACATAAACACACGGAGAGACATGCATACAAACACACACACACACACACACACAATGTATGTATATGAATATATATCCACATGCACTAAGTTAAACTGAATTTATGTAGAAAGCATAAAAAGCACATGCATGCAGGCACAGCAATTCAGTTTCTTACTGCGCTCTGGTCTCTAATATCTTCTAAGTTCCTTTTATTAGGAATGATATAATAGTACAATCACTATGGCACTTGCATTCTATAGAAGGTTGCTGGTATGAATCCCAATAGAAACTTGTGTTAATGTTTTTCCTTCCCTGAGCTATCTATTCCCCTCCTCCCATGTTTTCTTTTCTTTAATAAATACAATGAAGTTCAAAATATTAAAAACAAAACAAAAACTGTGGTAACAAGCAGGAAATGGATGATTTCAGGAAAAGAAAAAATAATAACTAAAACATCTCTACTCATTTCTACCAGCTTTCAAGCCAGCAAACTATTATTTACAAAGCAAGTATTATAACTATGGTGCTATTATAACATTCCAGGTAAAGGTAGCTTTAGAGGACATTAAAGACAGTGATAAACATACTATCAGTTATTGGGGTTGGGGGATAGTAGTGGTTCAGCCTCTGCAAAGACCCTGCAAAGTTGCAATGCGCTTCTGGAATTAATCCCTAAGAAAATAAAATGTCAATAATTTTTGAAGTGATAATAATGGGGAGAATAGCATTTTAATTTCACAGAAATAAAATATGCTTGAACATTGTACTTTGATAAAATGAGGTGAATTCAGAGCAATGTCTGTTTCTATTCTCTAAAACTGCTTCCTGGCCTGTTCTGGAAAGATTTAGATTTAGCAAATATTGTGAAAATACTGCTAGATCTTTTGGCCACCTAAACACATAGGGTTAAGCAATTATAACACATCTGTCAGGAGATAGTGGAATCAATGAAATATTGTTCTCTTGGAGGCTTTTAGAGAACTGTGGTGGCACAGTGGTTAGACTGCAGTAATTGTAGCCTGACTCTGCTCACTGCCAGGAGTTTGATCCTGAGAGGGTCAAGGTTGATTCAGCCTCTCATCCTTCTGAAGTCAGTAAAATGAGGATTCAGATTGTTGAGGCCAATATGCTGACTTTGTAAACTGACTCTATCTGTAAAGCATTATGAAGTGGTATTTACAGAGGTGGTATTCAGCCAGTTCTGACAGGTTCTGGAGAACCGGTAGCGGAAATTTTGAGTAGTTCAGAGAACCGGCAAATACCACTTCTGATTGGCCCACGCCCACCAAGCCACGCTCACAGAACCAGTAGTAAAAAAATTTGAATACCACCACTGGGTATTTAAGTGTAAGTGCTATTGCTATTGTGAGGTCTGGAGATGTTCATTAATATAAAATGTATGTATTTCCACAGTAAGCATATTTTCTTTCTTTATTCTTCCAAGCAGCATTTACTTTTTTCTTTTCTTTTCCCTTTCTCTGTCTCTTTTACTCACTGTCCCTTTCTCTCTTCCACCTTTAGAAGAAAAGGGCATTTGTCCTCTAGAAGAAGCTATGGATGTGTTTGTGTTTGGCTTCCTGTTTTGCACATGCAGTTTTAGGGAGGTTGGGAAAGAAACTAGAGAGAAAATACCCATGAATATGTAGGATGCCCAGATGACATTTTGCTCATGAGTTGATGACATCCTAGTTTTAAATTAAAGAAAGTACCTCATAATTGAAAAAGTCTTACCATACCATAGGTTTTTACACACTAAATGTACCATGCCATCAAATAAGCTATGTATCTAGTGGAATGTGTATAAAAATCTATAGCATGGATATATCACCTTCACAATGATACTGCTGCAATTTAACTTCTGTCTATCTGATATTCCCTGAATACTATTAATGTACAACACAGTTAAAATCAATGTAACAGTTCCCCACTGAAAGCAGTGATCCGTTATGAGTTATACCTTTCAGTGATTCTGGCAGAACTGACTTTAAATACATTGACATAATTAGACCATTCATGGATAGTTGTTACCAATTAGGTTTATTTCCCAGAGCATTAGCCCAACCAGGCAAATGCTCTCATGCATACCACAACGTCTGGTTATAATAATCATGGCACTTGTAATGGGTAAAGTGGTATTAACCTAATAATGGTTTTGAGCAGTTTTCTTTTTTCTTTTTGATATCAAGGGAGGTTAATTCTACCTGTGTCAAAGTCTGTTTTTACAGTAGAACCAAAATAATATTTTCATTTATTTTCTTAATATAAAACTTTTATTTAGGTATAAGCAAGAAACAATTATTCGTCACCTTGTCTCACTTCTTTTATATGTCTATTCTTTAAATTAAACCTTTGTTTTCCTGAGATAGAACTATTAAATGCAAAGCTACAGCTATTGTTCCACACTAAATAAAGCCTCTGTGAATGAGCAGAAATGTCTAAATATACTTTATTACTTAATTATCTCTCTGATTAAACCAGAAACAAAAGAAGGGTTTGGTTGGTTTGGGGTTATTTTTTGCAGTAAATTTGCATCAAAATTCAGAACAATTCTTCTCAAACTTATCATTTGAAATTTCCTTCATTGTCTCTGATGAATTGAGGCTATTTTTAATATAATCCAAGTATGTCTATTTTTTTTTAAAGTGGAATGACAATTTAAGAAGTACAATAAAACTTCCAACATAATAGGGGTTTTTTGGATCCCAAGTCCCCCCCCCCCATGTTATGCTTTTTCTGCAACTTCAAAGTCTGCACTGACAGAGATAGGTGGATGTCTCATTGTTTCAGTGATATAAGAAACACTAATGTATTCAAATAGTTCTTAAGGTGCTTCATCTCAAAAGTCTGTTATGAACTCTAGAGTCATTAATGAAATACATATATTTTTGTTTAATACCGCAGTTTAAATAAGGGTTCCCTTTTTCTTACACAGCATTATGATTCCCAACTGCTGTTAACTGCAATAAGGACATTTCCCCCCAGGGATTCCACTATATCTCTGGTGCCATCAAATCACTGTTGATTATATAATAATCTACTCTGTTTACTATAAAATATGTTGCTTACTACTGGCATTAATCTTAAAACCAGATCCCTATTGATGAAGTAGCTTATAAATTCCAATCACTATTGGGAATTTAGCTTGAAGTTGCCTCTGCTTTCTATTTTCCCAATCCTCCTTAGGGGCTTCTGTGAACATTGAGTCTCCATGGGCAACACGCCATTGGTGGGCTCTTCTTGCAGCTTCTCTCATTAGAGACTTTTTCCCTCCAGCAATTTTATCATCAAAGACTGAAAGTGAGGAAGAATATGAATGAGCAAATGAGCCAGGCAGAGGTAACTCCTGACTCTTTTCATTTTCTTGCTTTTGGCTAATTGGATGAACGACAAGCGAACAGGCAGTGAAACTGAAGAACACCACCAGAAGCAATGAAACACGATAGATGCTATTATTGTTATTACATTTATTGTGAAATAAAGATGCCTACAGATGTCAGATACATCCAAAACAAGAATGAGGCATGGTAGGTACCAAACCATAGCACACTTTTCTAGCCTTGGGGGCGCAGAGGATAGAGTGCAGTAATTGCAGGCTACTTCTGCTTTCAGCCAGCTGTCTGTAATTTGGCAATTAGGCAGATTGAATCTCACCAGGCTCAAGGTTGACTCAGCCTTCCATCCTTCCAAGGTGGGTAAAATGAGGATGCAGATTGTGGGGGCAAGATGCTGATCCTGTAAACCACTTAGAGCAGGCTGTAAAAAGCACTATAAAGTGGTATATAACTGTGCTAGTGCTATTGCTATAAATTTTATAACAGAACAATTGATCAATGGAATAGCTTGCCTCCAGAAGTTGTGGGTGCTCCACCACTGAAGGTTTTCAAAAATAGAATGGGCAAACATATGATTGGGATGGCCTTGCCATGAACAGGAGATTGGACTAGAAGACCTCTGAGTTTCCTTCCAGATCTATGATTCTATGTTTTGAAAGGTTGTTTCACAAATTGCTGTCCCATGCCTGGACATGGAAGAGACCTACCAAAAAAGAGTTCTGTATTTGAAATTGTCTCTCAGGAGCTATAAACATAAGTTCTGCTTTCTCAATTATTGGGGTTAATACATAACCAGTTTGCCTAATGGGTATCAAAATACATTTCCTCCATTAATTTGTTCAACCATTTTAAAACTGGGTCAGGTTGGTGGCTTTCATACATTTTTTGACTGAATACAACAGTATGCTACATAAGAAAGCACTTCCTTTTCTCTCCCCTTCTTCTCTCACCATTGGATGAACTGAAGTTCTAGTATTATGCATAATGAATTCATGTTTATCCTTGCTTTTCCTTTCACACTTCCTAAAAAGCCCCAAATGATGTAAACATGTTTTTATGAAGAGTTGCTCCAAATCTTTGCTCATTTTATGATCTTTCCAGTTCTGATTTTTATGGGCAATATTGTTCTGAAAACTGTGTTCATGTATTCTTTAGATCATACCATACATGCATGCAGAGGAGTGCTGTCTCTTATAATAGTGACAAATTATCAGCTTTCCCATACATACTTTCTCCCCAGATAACTTCTATATTATCAGAAGTCAGTTTCATATCCTTTTCCTTTCATTTTCATGCATCTCAGCTATTTGGGGATGCAGGTCCACTAAATGTTAGATAAAAACACTTCTCTGTCCACTTCCAATAGATATAGCAGGAAAACCCTTGAGGATGATTCTGCTACTCACCTTTGTCTTTAATACAACAGAAGAAAAGGTTTCAAATGCTGCAGCCATTCTCAATTTTTTTAAAAAAGGACTTATTACTTTAGTCATCTTTTTTCCCCTATATATCTGCATCTAGATTAATTAGGACAAAATGGACCTAAACTGGAAAAGCTTGTTCAATAATAATAATAATTTCTTTTGAGATGCTCTCAAGTTCTATTTAATTGAAAATAAACATATTTTCATACTTCTACTTACTACTGCATACACCAATATGAATCATGATCTATCTCACCATGTATAGAATCAAATAGTACGGAACACAGAACTGAAGAATTTAATTAACAATGATCATTAGAGGAAACTTTTTTCTCAAACTGCTTTTTCTGCTTTGAGAAAAAATCTGTAAATCTGATTCCCACAACACATTGAACCATGAACCAACTACATTCAGGTAGTCACATTTCAGTCCAGCCTAGATTCCAGCTAGTTAGTTTGGGAATGAATCAAATATACAATAGTAGAACGAAAGGTACACTCAAAATCATTTTGGTGGTAATATTTATTGAAAATCAAACCCAAGGGTTCTGGTTTGATTAAAGTCAAGGGTCAAGTCACATTCTCCCAACAGCAGAAAAGACTACTATACAGGTTGACAAACAAGTATGATTCCAGGAAGAAAACTTGGCAATTTTAAAATTCTGTTTCCAGAGTTCTTTCCAAAACTCAACTGCACACAATCACTTATCATCCAAATTTCAAGAAGAGGACCAAACTGAGAATTACTTTTCAGCTTCATATAGGTCTGTATTTCACCACTTCGTAAGACCGTTTTTTCTACTTCATTGTAAGGTCTGGATCATTGTTCAATTCCTTTTTAATATCAGAAGAGCTTCTTGCATCTCAAGAGGTTGGTGGTGTCCAGTAGCAACCTCACTTGCCTCACAATCACCATAAGCAATTACTTATTTATTGCTTTCTAGCTCATGAAGCTCCAAATCTTTACCTGAAGAGAAGTTCTTTGATTAGGGAGTGTAGCTAGGGGAGGACATGGTACAGCTTTACTTAATTCTTGTATGTAATTATTTACACAATCCTATTATTAATTGCTGAATGAATTCTTTATATCAGGGCTACCAGATCTCAGATGCAAACATCCACATGATGCAAGATGAAGCAGGCAAGATACAGTAGTTGCCACTTATTAGTTGCCCAGTTTTTGCAATTAGATATGAAAATTCTATCTATATATATTTCCTTATAAAATTCTGTAGTGAAAAATTGAGGATATGGAATGGCTAAGAATATGAACCTGGACTAATATGTTAATATGTTTGCAAACCACCCAGAGCCACTTAAGTGATCGGAATGATGTGGGAGTTTGATAAATAAATAAAATATGCCAAAATAAAGCATCTATATCTGACCTAGAAAAATCTGGTCAGATTTAGCATTTTAAGTATCTCTTTGCTACCATCTAGTGACTGCCTGGATATTTGCAGCTTCAATATGGTAGGGTGAAAACTAATGATTGTAGAACTACAAATCCCAGCTTCCTGTATCATTGGCTGTATTTGGCTGGGGTTCTGGGTTTATAATTCAGCAGCATCTGGGAGGTGAGAAGTTGCCCATTAAGTTCTGGTGAAGCATTTTCAACTCTCTTATGTGTGTCTTCTGTGTGTCTACACATGCTAAGATTACTGCATGTATTATTTTATCAACATTAACTTGGCCCACAACTGAAAATACCATCACATTTATTTGCTAGAAAGATTACATAAAATATATTTTTTATGTGTTTTAGATAAGAGTTAAAGAATTCCAAATTAGATCAGGAACATAGGAGTAAAAAGAGAAAGCCAAAGTTCTTTCCTATGCTTAATTGATCCTTCAAATATAGTTTATTAGGCATTATAGTTTCACATTCTTGATGCCTTTATGAAATCCAAGCAGACTTTGCAAAACAGCCTGGAGGACTCTTAGCATAGACAACAGACTGCTGCAGCAGTGACCTAAAATACTCTGCTCAGAAAAGCTGAAAACCTGTCTAAGCTTGCAGGAGGGCTTCCCTCGTGCTGACAAGAATATTCTTTTGAGAAAAAGAAAGAAATTCAATTTTTAAAAAATCAGAAAATCTAATTTCCAAGGCTAGGCCTTCTGACATGCTCAGGAACAGTACAAGACCGATTTGACCCAAAGTTAACATTACTGGCCTTCTGCTGCCAAGTCACCGTCAACTTGGGTTATTGACTGTCTGGGTGACAGTTTTACCCAAACAAATCCTCCTCTGTCTCTGCTAAGTCTTGAAACATTTTCTTTCATTGTACAAAAGCTGTCCTTTCCACTTGCTGCAAGACTTACAATCATGTGAAGCCGCTTGTCCATCTTTCACTCTTAGTGCCTAGACATCCTTCATCTCCATTAAAATATTGCATTAATTCATTTTCATCTTCAAATGGAATCCTTTTTCATTGCAAGGCAATCCTTCTGTCCATCACCTGAGTTCATCCAATAGAAAGTAAATATTACTGCAATTTGTGGGACATGCTTCAGATTCCATCTGCTTAAGATATAGGAAGCCAAATATTCAGGCTGCAAGCATACTTTCACTATTGTGATCTGTTCAAGTGCATAAAAATCTGCTATTACCTTGATAGTAAATTTGCTTCGAAGAGAGCCCTCTGTTGTCAATTTTTTTAACCTGTCTTCCTTCTATTCCTAAGGCACTGCAATACTAATTGAAAGATTGTGTGTACAAATATAGCTTGGGCATTTTCTTACTGAACTGTTTTCAGTGCTTTTCCATTATTTTTCTGCCATTGAGCTACACAGCATGTGAATGGTCAAATGACAATTAAAAAATTTGGTTCATTTTGGGGGGGGGAGCCCCACAAGATATTCCACAGCACGCTATTAATTTTTTAAGTGTTTAGTGTGAAAGAATAATTGTATTTTTGTTTATACACAAGTGACACAGCTTTTTCTTCTTAAATCAAGAACCATGTGTTATTTTTATTCACATTAATCTTTATATAAGCATGTAACAATTTTAAAACTTCATCATCTCCCCACCCTCTGCAAAAAAAAAGAGCGAGGAACTTCTTTGTAAAGACAAATATTCTTGATTGTTCTGCATGCTCCTTAAATATATAATTGCTCTTGATTATTTGATTCACTCTGCATGCTTCTAAAATATATAATTGCTCTTAATTAATTGATGTAGTGTATGTGTGTATGTGTTGAGTGTGATCCATTTATCTGCTTCAAAATATTTGCAGCAAATATAAAGACACATTAGACATCTCCACAAAGGTTGAGAATCTTTAAGCAGATACCTTTGAATTCCTTCTATGAATAGCTTGCTTTTTTATTTACAAGGGAAAGAAACCTCAAGAGGACTTCTTCACTTCCCACTCCTCTAAAACACCAGCACCAGGATTCAGTTGGTGCAGTAGTCTTCAGGGACCTCCAGTCATGTTTTCCACAATTTGACATTAAAATATCCACCAAATATCCAACTTTATAATTGATACCAAGAGATACCATATGCCAATCCTAAGGATATTTCCTCCCTCTGTCGTCTCCCTCACTCCCCTCCCCTTTCCATCGCTGGAACAAATCTTCAGGGAGCAAACCTATCTCTATTTTTCTCTCCTCTCACATGTTGTAGGGGGAGCTGCTCGCATTTTAAATCCTGAAGAACTGTACTGGGCAGATTTCCCAAACCCCAGGGAAGTTTGGGGCAAACAGTCTGGAAATTCGCGTCCTGGGAAGGATGTAAATATTACTCCAGACTAAGTTCAATGGAAAGGTAGTCTCTGATTAGGGAAAAACCCAAGCAGAGCATTTCAAATGTACAGTGACAGAACCATATAAAAATCAGGAGGTGATAATAGTGCAGTGGAAATTCATAAATAAGCAGAGGAGACATGTCGCCCCTCTCCCCTTCCTTGTAATACATTGGGATGTTTGAATTTCAGCCTTGCCTTCCCCTTAACACAAGATGCCTGTTTGATCACTGCCTGTTGGCAAAGCCAATGCCTCTTTCCTTAAGAGTCTCCTCCGGGTTTTGAACCTCTTCCACAAAGCTGTATGAAGTCCGGCGCACACACAAGCTATTCCGATCGCCCTGGCGGCCAAGATATTATTAACTAAGAGAGAAACTTGCCTTCCCGCTAGTTCTGCCCCTCCCGGGTCGCCCTCCCCGATTTTTTCCCCGCCGCATTCCCACCCCAACCAAACCAGAAGGGACCATACGCATTTTTATACATGCACATATATATATACACACACATTATACCTCCTCGAATCCCCCTTTTCAATCTGTATTAGGCACAGCTCCATCCTGCCGGTAGCAGCGGAGGTCAGTGATGGAATTAATAGACGCCAACGCCGCCGCCCGGATAACAGGGGATTAGGTAATTTCAGTCCACGGGCCTCCCTCTCAGATCTACTCCCCGCCCCTCTCCACACATTCTCCACCACCACCACCCCACCTCCGCACGGGCGAGTGAGCGCCGCCACCCTCGATGGAGCGTCGGACGAGGCAGGGTGATCTCAGATTTGCTGCAAAGAGCCGGAGCATCTGCCAGACCGACCCGGCTTTCTGTGCACACCTAGTTCTCCCCGGCTTCTCCCTAAGCCTTCCAAAGTTCTCGGCCGCGAGAGACTCTCGGACTTGGGTTTCGGCCCTGCTCCTTCTTTGCAAGCGAATCTGCCGAGCACTAACGAGCCAACCTCGGCTTGTCTGCCTCTCTCGCTCCCCCACCGCCAATCAGTAAAGTCTAAATCGAGTCAACTTGATGCTTGCGCTTTCAAGTTGCGGCTTTTCCGGGAGGCCTGGGGGGAAAGGAGGGGGGGACTGACCCCACGCAGCTCCGCTCACTCACCCGGGCTGGAGACGGGCCCTACGGGGGCTTCCTTGGCGTTCCATTATTACGCCCGTTGCCTGCTTCAGAAGCGGGGACAGGAGGGAGCTCACTTGTCGCTGTTCTTGGTGCTGAAAGCCAGGCAGCGCTTCCCGAGTCTCTTCCATGTGAATAACAAATACTCCCACAGGCAGCAGCTATTGGTCTGTCTCGAAAGTCCCGTCCTAATCCTCGTTTATCAGACCATTCAGCCTAACCGTGGCTTGGGGGGGGGGGGGGAGTATAGGAAGCTGTCTCTATTCCTCCCCCTTCTGCAACGCACATATACAGACACCCTCCAATCCCAAATTAGGACAATTGCCACCCTGAATGTTCTGAATACTCCTGAAATGCCGCAGCCTTTGCAAAACGGGAGAGGGGAAGGAGACAACTCATAATGCATTAAAACATTATCCTCGTCTTCTTCCCCACGTTGACTACGGTTTGGCAAAACTACGGCAGCTTTTCCGTATCCCCAGCACTTCTTCCTGCGCCGTTTGCTTCCTTCCCTGCAAAGCTTTCCTGCAAAGCACCCGTTGCTTCTCCTCCCTCTCCGTTTTCCTTATTCTGCTCCGACACCGCCAAAGGTCAGAAAAATAAGTGTTTGCGTCAGGTTTGATTTCCAAGCCAGAAAAAGCTAATTAGGCACTCGGCGGGAGGAGCGGAGGCAGCGAGAAACAAATGGGGCTAATAAGGACTTGGGGTGTTAACTGCGGTTTCTCTTGAATGGAGACGAGTCATTCAAAAGAAGCAAGGAACCACAGGGTTGTGGATGGGGGGGTGGCAGGGAGACTCCCCAAAGTCATGCGTGGCTGGGGCGAAAAACGGCGCGAGTTGCGATCGAAATCTTGCTCTGCGCCCGGCGCGTCCTAAGGAGCTTGGCTCAGCTGGTAGGTGGTCATTCTGGGGGAAGCCGGAAGAGTCTGAACCCAAGATCGGCGCTGCTGGATTCCTTGTCCATCAAAGTTAGCAGGTGGAGGTTTGAAGTGGCCGGTGGCGCCTCTCCCTGGGGTTGTCTCCGAGTTGAGGGGAAGGGACTTTGTTAAGAAAAAATCCCACCCTAAGGAGCGCTTGCTTAACTGTCCAAGCTGCGTGGAGTGAGCTTTACCCGAGATGTTGAAGGAATGCGCTCCCTGTTGTTGGAAATGGGAAACTGTCGCGGGGATCTCTTGTGTATTTCAATCTTTCTGACTTAATTTATCTCCGGAAATAAGGTACTTCTTTCTCCGCAGCGATTTTCGTTGGCTTTCGTTCCCAATATGTGATGCTGAAAGAAGGGGAGGCGGGATCTCCCTGGCTCCTCAGCCCCGGCCTTTTGGCTGTTACTGTAACACGCTGACCGTGTCTTGATGAAAAAGTCCCATCTTGAGGCAACTTCTGGAACTGCAAGCAAACTATTTCGATCCGCTCGATGGAATTATTTTCCGTCCATCTTTATTCTTTTGTGAAATAAATCAACGGACGACGTCGGAGATCCATGTCGCCGTACGTCCCGGAGACACAGCCGCCCTCGTAAAGGAGACAGGCTGCGCTTTTAAATTAGAGGGAAGTCTGAAGATGAAGGCCGAGGGATACCACCGAGCAAGCGGGAAAAATACAGGATTCGCCGATCTCTCGGGGGCTGAGATCGTCCAAGCTGAACAAGAGAAGATATTAGCACGGGACGCGGAATTCTGCGCTCCCCCCTCTCCAATTGCAGCTTTACAGCACGAACATTACACAACACGGTGAAGGCAGCATTATCGAGAAATATTGTTAAACAGTAAATAAGAATAACGTCCTTGATAGTCAAAACTTGAGCCAAAAAGTATCAAGCGACTAAAAATACTGTTGTGTTTGTCAACAGCGTTAGAATTTCTGAAATAATAAAATAGCTGTCCGTCGCTGTCTGTGAGTTTATCTTATCAGTTCAACACTGATAATATTTGTTATTCGTGTATCCACTCCAAATCTTGAAAAATCTCATTTTTGTTTCATTTGCTGCTCATATTGGTCTGGTCGTTTTTTTACACAAGTTTCATATTTCATTACGCAAAATAGTTATAGAACTTAGTGTCTGATTTCTTGATTTGACCTATCAGTTGTTCAGTACTTATGAACATAAAAGTTTGGTCCATCAAAATGGGAAATAAAACTGGGCTTTGCTTGGATACTCATACTGTAGACTGTAATATACTGTAAGGTTTTGCTACTTTTCTGATCTACCCCATGAGTTCTTAAGGAGTACAGCATTTTGTTAATCAATTAGTATGACTTTTTGCACAGTATTCTTAGAAGTATCTCCACATAAACAGCCTTAAAGTGTTTAGTTACAAATGTTTCCTGCTGCCGATCAATCAATCAGTGATATAGTTTTCAAGTTAAAATGTAAACATACCTAAAGCCATATGCAACAGATTAAATGTTAGCAGAGGCATTTTTCTTTTTTCTTCATGACTTTGTTGCTCTCGCTGTCTACTTTGAGAAAGGTAAAACCTGCTTTTTCAGAATGGTTGTTACAATTCACTCATTCTTAACCAAGTAAAGTTACTTAAATAGGCAAGTTCTGTCCCGCAAAGCACCATCATCTTTTTATACTGCTTGTTGAAATTTTTGACACTAAATGATGGCAACAATTAATAGCCTGCATAGTTCTTTGCCAATTCATCAAATCATCACATTCATAAATTGGGGTTCTGTCTCGCAGATTGTAGCCTTTTAAAACAGCTGATGAATGAAAGTGAGGTTGATCAATGAAGAAATAATCAAAAGACTACAAATCTTCTGCGTAGGATTTGTGGTTGAAAGCAAATGGCATAACAAAACAATAAGTATAGTGTGAAAAACATGGTTTCTCTTGCACTATTAAGTGTAGTATATGTATAAACCTTTTAAGTTTAAATTCTTGTACTGCTGTGCACGGGATTGTCATTTTGCTGTTAAATAAAAGGTTGATATTTTCATGCTAAAATTAAAACCTAGCCAGGATAACATCAGAGTCTGTAATAAGGTTTGTCCAAGTACTGAAATCTCTGGTTCCCTTTCTTAATACTAGCTTTGCATGGCATTAGACAGTCTGTAGGCATTGACAGATTTTAAGGATCCTTAAAGTGCAGGAGCTTTTTTTTATTTATAATCAAAAGATCATTTTAGGATGCTCTGGTAGCTAAAAAAGCAATCTGTATCTAGTGTAGTCTTAATTTGATACTTTTCCCATAAATCTGCTTTTGAATCTTAATTCAAGTTTTGAAATATCCAACAGGAAGACAGATTCATATACATCCTGACACTTGAAATTAGATTATAGTCAGACAATAGCTTAGAAATATTATTCTTCAATTCTCAAGAGTTGGCTGCCATTCTCTTGTCAGGAAGAAGAAAAATTTAAGTACAATAGGAACTTGTACTTCATGACATATCATTTCTATACAAATTTTAATATATTCCAAACATTTAAAGGCCACACCAATTTTAGACTGTCAGTCTTCAGTCTTATAAAACAGTAAAAAAAGATATTTGCTTTTCCAAATACTTCCTGCTGATTGGAATGACCCATTCCAAAGTGCATCATCATGACTTTGAACTTAAAATGAAGCCATTCCATTAATAAAGGTATCAATATCATCATATTGCAGTTACACTGAAAGCTACCATGTATCACAAAATACAAGAGCTCTACTAAATCGTTAAGAATATTCCACATGATAAGAAAGGCTCTTTCTGGTTGACATGGAATACCTAGATTCTTCAACATTTATTGCGACTGGACAGCTATTAATTTACTGCTTGGGTGATTATGGGCTTATATGTGCATGTTTTTAATGTCAAGAGTCATGTTGAAAAAGTGAATGTGATCAAGTAAGAAATTGATAGAACTGATGATGTCTGGAAACTATATGCTTGACCATTTATGATGAGACTCATTTATGGTGATTCTATCCCAGCCCCTATTTTTTGCCACGTTGATCTAAAGCTCAAATAATTTTTAATGCCCATAACTGGGTTACCAAGCTATCTATTAGGAACAATTACAGAAAGAAACAGCCACTCAGGATGCATCCTTACACAAACATGGATCTTTAGTCTATATAACTAGGAAATAGGCAAAGTATAATTAATTGCTATCATATAAACATTTCCCACCAAGGACAGTATTTCAAGGCCTCTCTGTCATGCCTGGTATTTAGGGTTAATGATTCTAGCCCTGTTATATCTTACTGTTGTAGCCTAATGACTGGTAATCACTGATGGTTTAATTAGATAAAGTTTAAACCAGACATTTATTGAATAGTTACAAGAATTCTTACGCAGTTGAAGCACTTGCTATTATTAACTGCCACCTCATTTGTCATCTTAATGGGATTTTAAAAAGACCACATGGCTTTCTTTCTGATGACTGATATAAACCCTATTGTAGAAATAAATTAGAAAACTTTAGAAAGTGGCAGGGGACATTTTTGAGCCAAGATATAATCAAATACCTTGCAAACTACTTTTGCACACAGGTACCGTATTTTCTGGCATATAAGACGACTGGGCGTATAAGACGACCCCCTACTTTTCCTGTTAAAATATAGAGCTTAGCCTATACTCGCCGTATAAGACTACCCCTCTTCCAGCGCACACCAAATTTTTTTTAAAAACATCAGATTTGATTTCAATATGGTAATT
>JAOYMU010000283.1:47769598-47782260 GCA_025802295.1 Psammodynastes pulverulentus
ATTTTTAAAAGTAATTCAAAGTGGTGAACATACCTAAGACTCCTTCCTCCTATTTTCTCCATAACAACAATCCTGTGAGGTGCGTTGGATTAAGCTTGAAGTGAGTGACTGGCCCAAAGTCCCCCAGCTGGCTTTCATGCCTAAGGCAGGAGATTAGAACTCAGAGCCTCCAGGCCTCTAGCCTGGTGTCTTAGCTGCTAGATCAGCCTCCTTGCTCAGTGCAAGACCTGCCAAATCATTTTAGACAAATACTGTATCTATATTCTTTTCATTTGGCCTCACCTCAGGATCTCAGTTAGTCTTACCTAGAATCCTCTTAGTGTATCTATTTTGGCCCGGACTTGTGCTTTGCAGTGAACAAGACTCAACATATAGGTGGCCCTTGACGTATAACAATTCATTTAGTGACCGTTCAAAGTTACAGCAGCACTGAAAAAAGTGACTTGCAACAATTTTTCACACTTATGACCGTTGCAGCATCCCCATGTTCATGAGTTCAAAATTCAGACGCTTGGCAACTGACTCGTATTTATGACGGTTGCAGTGTCCTGGGGTCACGTGATCACCTTTTGCAACTTTCTTATACGCAAAGTCAATGGGGAAGCCAGATTCACTTAACAACTGTGTTACTAACTTAACTGCGGTGACTCACTTAACTGTTAACAACTATGGCATGAAAAGTCATGAAATGGGGCAAACTCACTTACCAACTATCTTATTTAGCAACAGAAATGTTGGGCTCAATTCTGGTCATAAATCAAGGACTCCCTGTATTCTATAGAAATCTAGCAAATCTGACGTTTTGTGCTTGTGACCACTTGGAAAGATAATTTAAGGAGAGGAATCAAAGTTCTGCTCCCCATGATTTCAAACCCTAGAAATGTGATTTTCCTTGCCCCGTGGGACTAGTGCATGAGTTGTACCATTTAGAATCTCAACTGTCTGTATAAGGATGTGACTCAGAATAATTTGAGGGGAAAAATAGAACGCAAGCGAATAATCAGACTGCCAATTGAGAAAGCTCAGAGAAGCTGCCAAAAGTGCATTTATGTGGAGGCTTATAGATGGAAATAACTCAGAAGAGAATAAAGGGCTCTTTGCAATACCACAGAATTGGGACATAGCTTTCTTTGCTCTGGGTTACAGAGAGAGTTGCCAGATGTGGCTTGTTTTAATGGCTGCTGTCCCATGTTATTGCAGCACATCATAACCTTGTAGGCTAAAATGGGAGCCTCTTCCAAAATGTTACAATTCCAAGAAGGCTATGGGACAGCTTTGATTACTTTTAAGAAAAAAGAAAAAGCAAAAGTCAGAATGCTGTTGCAGATCACAAGCTTCTCAAACAAAAACATAAAAATAAGGACTCTATGCTGGATCAAAACTATGCTAATTTTAAAAAGGCTCATTGTTTATATCTGTAAACTAGCAGGGTATCCATGCTTTGCTACAAAACTATGTGATTGGGCAAGTTTTTGGGGAGGGAAATAAGTAAAAAAAAGTTCTGCCTCTGCCTACCAGCATCCATCTGTATTCATCTCGCCAGTGTCCTGTCAACATGTGAGAGAGTTGAAGGCTGTTTGTAAAGGGAAAAATATTTGCTGTGTGAGCAAGGAGGAGGCAGCAAGGTGTAAGTTTTCTGAGGAATCACTCCTATTAAATCATGAGCTTCGAGCCAAACTTCAAAAACTCCAGAAGATTTATTTGGAAGCGACATGTCAGCATGACCTGTATGAAGCTGACTCTGAGACACATAATTTACAATCACCTATGACCCTTTTTTTCCCCACCCCTAGATGTATATTCTCCAATGAAACACGTTCATGGCTGGATATCATCAATCACATTCTCCTATAGTGGATTTTCTCAAAATACCCAGTTGCCTCAGTTTCTATTGTCATAAGATAAATCTGGAATGTGCTTCTGAGTTTGTCAGAGGCTCCTTTAGGGTTTCCTCCCCCTCTTTCTTATGACAACTTGGAAACAGCCATAGGAATGTTTTACAAGTTGACACAAGGAGCCTGGGCGTGGCTTAGCTCAACTGCAGTTGGAACAGATTTATTTTCAGAGGGGGAGGGGGAATAGAACTCCTTAGCATCAGAGTATGTTAATAATAATATAGGAAATATAGGAAATACTAATGTTCCGATGGTCATTTCGAAACATCCTTTCTTAGCGAGCACCTAGAAGTCAAGAGGAACATAAGTGCCAAATTTCAAGTTTGTAGGCTTTACGGTTCTGGAGATTTTGTGATGACGCATGAGTGGTATTTCGTGTTTATATATATAGATTTGCTGTACGAGTGGCAAAATGTAATGATTTTTTTCATACTTAGGAACTATCTTCCTTTAAAACGTATTGCAGGTTTTTGTTATGGTAATTGTAAAGTTGGTCATGAATATTTAGAGAAAATCCTATATAATGGTTTTTCTTCTTCTATGGAATGGAGAAATAAAGAAGGGATGAGGATTCTATATTTCCTATTACAATATCAAAAGTTGCTCCTCATCAAAGACTCTTTGGTCAGGTAGAGAAGAAAATCAGATTGATTCAGACTGCCCCAAGGGCGCTTTTTTCAAAAGGCAGCTGGACTCCGCTTTTCCTTAAAAACATTTCTCTTCTTATCCAAGAAGCTTCTTCAGTTATTGAACTTCAGTTACTGAAGAAGTTTCTTGGATGAGAAGCGAAGCATCTTCAAAGAAAAACAAAGTCCAGTTTTTGAAAAAAAGCACCTTTGGGATAACCATGACCTGGATGACTAAGAATCTCCATAGACCAGGGGTCAGCAACCTGTGGCTCTGGAGCCTCATGTGGCTCTTTCATTCCTCTGCTGTGGCTCCCTGACCCTCAAAATATGCATCACAACTGCCAATGTGCGACACCCACCGGCACACGATTTATTGAGCTTTTCGACCCCTGGTAGGACAACCACGGATAAATCCAAGAAAAGAAAAGCTTCAGAAGAAAACATAATCTTTAATTCAACTATATATGCTAGTTTTGTGGCCGCTCAGGAAACAGTCAGGCACTGGAAGGGTTTTGTGGCTCCCGGTGTTTTCTTTTCTGTGGGAAATAGGTCCAAATGGCTCTTTGAGTGTTTAAGGTTGCCAATCCTTGACACAGACCGGTTGATTCAGAGAATCTATTTTTTTTTCCTGGCACTTTCTATGCAATAGATGCTTTTTAAAAATATTATTACATCTACAGGCAGCAGCTGTTCATTTCAGCATGGTTTTCCAGGAGTGCCTAAAAATAGGAAATCATGTTTGGTTGTGCTAATAATTAAGACCCGATGACTGAATCAGTAAGCAGTCAGTCAAATTGTCTAAATGAATTCAGGATGGGAAAACGGATTCAAGTAACAAAATAAGAGAGCGATAACCGTTCTCTGAATCCAGTGCTTACCTGAAAAATTGAATCTCACATTAGTTCTTTCGAGCTTTCATAAGGCACAGAGAATGAACGTTCAGAGAAAATAGGTGGTTCAGTCTTGAGAAATTGATTCCGAAACTCGGTCACCTGAGGGGGATTGATTAAAACAAAACAATTTCAAACAGTAATTTAAATCATGGAGAGAGAGAGAGAGAAAAAAATACCTCACGTGGGTCACATTTATTGACTCAAAACAAAATCCCAAAATTGTCATCCATGTACTACCTAAAAAAAAAAAAAGCACCCTTAACTGATTGCCGAAATGTTTACATTTTGATTTGGAACTAAATAGTCTTTATAATAGGGTCAGGATCTGCTTCTTAATTAAAATAGCTGCTGCTCTAGCCAAGTTAGAGGTGCCACAAAATATATATCTCATCCATTCAATTCTTTGCCCATAAGTTTTAATCAGGGGAAATTGAAGTCTTGTGAGCGTAAGTGAATGTATAATCAGTTTTCAATGTCTTCTGTTTGTGCAAAAAAACCCAAAAACCCACCCTGTCTCTAAGATGAACATCTCAGACTTGTAAGAAATGATTAATGAGGACATTACTCAAAATGTAAAATATTATACTTCTGTGATGGAAAAAGCCAACATAATCCCAGATCAAGGCAAAACAAAAGTTGTTTAAAAACAATAGTCAATAAGCCGAAAAACAGTCTTGTTTATCATAATAGCAAAAGGAGAAGATGAGAGACAGTTTGTAGTGGTTAAAGAACGCTAAGCTAAAAATCAGGATTTGCTGGGTGACTCTGGGCCAGTCGCTTCCAGTCCGGCAATGGCAAATCACTTGTGAAAAATGGTGCCAAGCAAACTGCAGGGATTTGCGCGATTAAAACTGACTTAAAGGCATACATGTGTGTATCTACCTCCACTCTCTCACACACACAGGTGTACATGGCAAAGGATTCCTAGGTATGCTTCAAAAAAAGAGGAAAATCCAGGAAGCTCTGTGGGTGGAATTACTCACACAAAACTCAGAATGGTGTCCATGAGTGTGATTTAAACTCTCCTTTTTATATATGTTGTACATAACAAAACAAAAACCCTATATACTAGTAGTTAGACCTTTGGTGGCATCATTCTATCCACCACCCTGATATTTTACTTCCTTGCCCAACACAGAATACAGAATAACAGAGTTGGAAAGGACTTTGGAGGTCTTTTATTTATTTTATTTATTTATTCTTTAAATTTCTATACCGCCCCATCTCCGGAGACTCGGGGAGGTTCACAACACAACAACAAACAGCAATATTTAGACCCCTTTTGATCTTGCAAAGCCTTAAGAGAATTGGCTCACCTTTTCCCTGATCTTCTTTATGAGTCTAAAACCACTTTTCCCTTCCTTATTATATTACTACAGTACAGTGCCTCATATTCCCCAGACAATGAGCTGTTATAGTGCAATAAGTATAGCTCTAAGAGTAGAATACATAGTTTGCTGAAGAAGTTGCTCAGATTTAATATTTGACATTTTCTAGGAAAGATGGTTGTCTCTCAAACTATTGCAAAACAGAGATAGGCAATGCTGTGCTAGAGAATCCAATGCTGTGATTTGGTCAGAGAAACTTCCGATGAAGAAAATGACCTGTTTTCTTCTTCTTTCCAATAATAGATTGGCCTGGTTGCCATAACATTTCTTTGTGGACAAATACCTAAACCTTAACCCATCTTTTTGTAATTTTTGGCCTAAGACAAGTCCAGCTACTTTTTTGGCTCTTTATCTCTCTGCTGATTTTCAAGCATGTTCCTAATATAATGGCATGGTGTGACAAACACTAGAAGGTATTAAATCATACTCACTTTTTATGTCTGTTGGTGTCAGTCATCAGTGAGGGTGATACATGTTCTCTGCCTCACTACTCAACCAGGCAAGGTGCTTTTTTGCCTGTCATGATGCTTCAAGGTAAAAAGAATTCTCTTTGCTCCTGGGGATCTATGCATAAGTCAGATATTAATGTTTGTCATTATCACTTTTTCACATTTTTTAAAAATTATTATTTAATTATTATTTATTTAAATTAATTCAGTGCCTTCCACTGTTTCTTCCCAAGAATGCATTTGTTCATCAGAACATATTCAAACATTGCTGAATTTTGTTCAGATTCAATTACATAATGTAGCATATTCCATTTTATAATATACAGCTGCAATAGTGATAACTTGGTAAGATTAACAACTCTTCTGGCATGCCATCAATAACTTTGCAGAATGCAGAGTAAAGGTACAGTAAAGATATTGGCAGCTTGCTATGCTGCTTTCTTTGCCAATCCATGCATTTTATACATCAAGAAAAGAAATTGCAACCCAGAACAATTGTTTTCATAACCATGTGAAGGAGCACTTACCTGTGCCCTATCCTAAAATGGTAGTTTGACGTTATCCAGTTTAAACAAACAATGAACATTATGCATCAAAATATTGTTATGGGAATCAAGGAATGTGAAATAGAAATTGTAAGAGTACTACATTTTTAAGTGTAAAGTTAAACCAACTAGAAAATTAGAAGCGTGTATTTCTTCAAACAACCATTCAATGATCTACAGTACAAGAGGAGTCAGCAATGCCTAATTCATTCCCCATTGGTTCTTTATATATACCATCCTTTATTTTTTGACAAGGGCAAAAATAATGGGATAGAGCAGGTCTCTATAGACTAAGTAATGTATATAATAAAGTAAAGCCAAACAGGGAGCAGTTAAATAAAGATGCAGAGGGGGTTGAATTTATGTGGTTACAGATCCAAAGAATTATGCAGTTCATTTCTAATTCTAGAGTTAAATCAGACTATCAATGATTATAGGGAACTAATTTTACAATATGAGTACAAAAATATCAAATATCTGTATGTGTATACATTCCTTAGAAACTGGAACTTTACTGAATATAAAGGAAGTTTGAGGAAATTACAATGGAGACCTATTGATGAGAATGTTTGAAATTGGTAGTCCAGAGTCTCTGGAGGGCCAAAACAAGGCAACAAGTATAGAAATAATTCACGGATAGTATTTAACATACAGACATATCCTGCAATATTGCTACACATCTATACAAGAAATAGTAATTTGTGCTAGAGGGAAAACTTTGTGAATCAGAAGGGCCGTAGTTCAGTGGTAGACTACATGCTTTGAATATAGAGGATTCAAAATTCAGTTCTAGCCCACACCAGATAAGACAAGGAAAGTCTTCTGGCTGAAAATCTGATTTAGATGGACCAATGTACCACCTTGTTTACGTCATGAGGCTAGAGAAATTTGATCTTTGTGCTTTCTAGGATGAAGTGGAATGATCTATAGCTCCTTGATTAACATACAGATCATAATTTATTTATCAATAGTCTAACAGTCCCTAATATTCCAAAACAGATCTAATTTCCAATTCTTACTTTGAAAGAAATATATTTTAAAATGGAGACAAGTTCTGTAATGTAACAGATGCAGTAGCACATGCTGTCTACTCAAGTCCATCTCTTGTGGTTCAGAAATCTGTGCAACAAGCTGTTTTAGAAAAGCTTTGGTAAAGGTGCATTTTAGAAAGAAAACAATTAAATAAATAAATAAATAAATAAATAAATATTGAATTTTGACTATATGTTATGAGGAAGATTTATGTATGAGGAAGCTGCATATCAAAGTCCAGATATTAGAGGAAGTAGGTCAGGATCATGTTATCTGAGGAATATCGCTTGTGTTATTAATTGTCCAGATATTGAGGTTTGCAGAAAAAAATTTCTCCAGTGATGCTCCTATTATCTAATATACTTATTCGGCAAGTTTTGCACATGTTGAAAGAAGCTTTTTTTTTTTACTTTTTTCACAAGCCTTAGTTTATTTTGAACCTTAACTTTCCTCACTTCATCTTTGCAGGCTCGGGCTATTTGCTAATATGTTGCCCTAGTTATGTGTCCCTATTTCCACTTTTTATACTTGTCCTTTTTGTCTTTCAATTTATCAGAGAGTTCTTTATGAAGCCATGCTGGTTTCTTTTGAGTGCTGTTATTTTTCTTCTACATTGGTTTTGTGCTATACTGGGTTTTTATAAACTCACTTTTCAAAATTTCCAAAGCTTCTTGAATTGTTTTCCCCTTGAGGATTCTCATCCATGGAACCTTCCCAAGCTCTCTCTAAGTTCATTGGAATTAGCTCTCTTAAAGTCCAAGACTTTAGTTTGACTTTGTTTTAGTGTTTGTGCTTGCATAATGTTGAATTCCAATATTGAATGATCATTTTCCCCCAAGGTTACTGTAGTTTCAACACCATCTATCATTTCATCTCTGTTATGAAAATTAAGTCCAATATGGCTGATCCCCTAGTTCCCTTCTCTTTTTGGGGAACAAAGTTGTCTGCTAGGTTTGTCAGAAAACTGTTTGATCTTCAAGTGGATGTCAGGGTAGCCAAAGTCCCCCATTACTATTGTAATGTGCTTCCTACATACCTTAGTTAACTGACTAGCAAAAAGTTCATCTATTTCCTCTGTTTGTTTGGGTGGCCTATAGTATACACTATGACAATGTCATTCCCCCTTTCCCTTTCATATTGACTCAAATGCATTCAAGGTAGTTTTCATCATTGTCGTGCTCTATTTCTGTAGAGATGTAGTTATATAGTGACTCAAGCACCTCTTTTATTTGGTCTATTTGTTTTAAATAATTTAAATCCCTCTAGTTGTACGTTCCATTTGTGGGTTTCATCCCACCAAGTTTCCATAACCTGGTCTACTTTATTTCTTTGTGATGAAACTGCTGACTAAGAATCTGTGTGAGAATTTTACTTTCTTTGTTGTGAGTTACTATACATATCTGATAGGATTCTGTTTCTTTTAGAAGTGGAGAACTAAGCATAAGCTGGAAGTTTTTAAGTAAACTCTTCAACAGGTTGCTGTTATAAGTTGCTATAGTTCTCTAGAATTTTCTGCACAATGAAAAGCCAATTCTTTGGCTCATTTTAGCCTCAGGTTCACTTGCTCAGTGCAGCTGTTTGTTTACTAATGAGAACTGCATCTCCAAGTTGCATAATAACAGCTACCCACTATACCTGAGGCAATAGTTATGCCTAAAATAGTTTGGTAGTAAAAGTATGATAAATTTGGAAATCCCTATACACATAATATGTATAACTTGCTCACAAATTTAGATTAAACTGAAAATAGAACAGACATTTTCTCAGTATAAATTTACACTGAACACCAGTGAGAATAATATAGGCTAGAAATAGCCTGATGTATCCAGCTTCCTGAGACCCCTTTGAAGTTTGGTGTATTCATGCCCATTTCCACTAGGGAACCTTTTTTCTGCTTTTGGATATTTATAACATCATTTGCGGGTCATACAAAATTATCAACTTAAATATTAGCCTTCTATATTTGCCCAAACATTTAATTAACTCACTCCTAATATGATGGCTGGAATGGCTTCTCTTAGGTGAGACTACTTGCAACTCTATTTTCCAGGTTTGCAACGATCAGTCTGGAGTACAGTTGACTTTTTCCAATAGTAAGCTTTGAAAAGAACTGCTCGCAGCAGTAAGTTGTTCCAAACTCAGATGCATATTTCAATGCATGTCTCCTCAAAGTGAGAAATTCATCATTGCTTATGTAATGTTTATAGAACTCAAGCAGCGGGAGGTTGTTGTACCTAGCTTTCAGCTCATCATTGTTTTGCAGCTGAATGATTTTGTATTGTAGGCTATCTGGCACATCAACTGGTTCCATATTGAATGATGTAGCAAAGATGTTTGTATATTTTTCTCGTCCTTGAATCTTTCATTAAATACCTCAATTAGTTTTGCACATTCAAGTTCCTCGTCCCTGCACTAAGGGAATGACATTTGCATGGCTTGGTGAAAATGCCCCAAGTAGACCTCATGTGGACCTTCAGCATTAAATCATAACACAAGCAAGAATACTGGTGGAAAGCAATATTTTTCACAATTTCAGTCATCTCCTAGGCTATCTTTAATCCCATTGGATTTTTTTGCCAAATGATGGAATGGAGAATGAAAACCTGAGTACCAACACAACACTCTTAATAAGGTTATAGTAAGAATCTTGAAACCATGTTCTCCCTTCCCTGCCTTTAATTTCTAGAAAACTAGGGAAGGTTCTTTCTCAGATGCTTTTCTGCTCACATTCCTTTAGAGCTATCTTTTGCCTGACTACTGTCAAGGATGTAGCTGCTCCTGTCTCCCAATGTTATTCTTACAGTCCATTGCAGCTAGAGAGAAACAAAAGACAACTTATCACTTTTCCACAGGTGCACTTTTCTGTCCTTACAGTCACAGCCAATGCCAGGAGATATATGACCTATTAACTATTAATACCAGGAGAACTCTTTGCCCACATTGATACAACTGATGAATGAAATCCACAATAGAGGGAAGGCTTTGGCTACCTGAAAGCTTATAGCTCTCCGAACAACCAGTGCCAGGAGATAGATGACCTATTAATAACAAAAGAAATCTGACCACACTGAAGCAACTGATGAGTGAAATCCACAATTGAGAAAAGGCTTTGGCTACCTAAAAGCTTCTATCTCTCCAAACAAAACAGTATAACTAGTCCTCATGTTTCTTGCAAACAGGTTTGGCAGAACCATTTCTCTTTCACAGGATAAAGCTATTCAGTTGTTTTCTAAGCACGGGATGTGAGCCTGTATCAGGGATTAATTCTTAGTAACAAATAATCAGGTGCCTTTCTGCTAATAAAACACTGATATTTTTGTTTGGTATTTACTAATCTGAGATGAATAAAAAAAGCACAGCCTACAGTAATTGACTGATTGATTTACATTGCTTGTATGCCACCCAGTCACAGCGTTCTAGATATCTAATAATGTAAGCATACACTGCAGAAAACCCCAGGTATATATAAGCATAAAAATAAATAATTTTCAATGAATACCATGTGCCTGTAATTTCAATTTTCAATAAAGAATATCCTCTTCCTGTGCAAAATGAAACAGGTAGATCTTCAGAGTTTTCTTATAGCCCAAGAGAGATAAGGCTGATTACAATTCTACTAGGAGAGGTGCTGAAGAATGGGCATAGGACTCTGACTCCAGAGCCCATCCTGGGGGATAGCAACTAGAGGGAATATAATCATTAATTTTAATGTAGGTTTAGAATAATAGAATAAAATAGAGTTAAAACTTGTCACTTTAAATGTACACTAATCAGCATACATTAAAATGAAATTTCACGCATTCAGCTCTCAAAAGATAACCATTATGCATAATACCCGCGCACACACACATATATGACACAGAGAAACTATGACATAGTCAAGTTTGAATGATGAAAAAAAAAGAATCCTGCAAGTTTACAAGATGGATGGCATAAGGAACAAAGGTATTACAGAAGTAGTAGTCCTGCTATAGATATTCTGAAACTTCCTCCCAGAAAGGAGCAACAGAAATATACTGTGATGTGGGTGTGTGGGGGGTCTCTAATAATGCTTTGAGCTCAAAGCACATAATGATTATAGCAAGCTTCCTATAATCTTGTCAGCTGTCCTTACCACTCTCTGTATGTACCTTATATCTGAGGCACTGCTGCCACCAAACCAAACAGTGGTGCAGTTTGTTAAAATGTGCTCAATTGTGTTTCTGTAAAAAGTGGCCAGGACAGAAGGAGAAAGATATCCTCTCCTCATCCAACGGAGGAAATGCAAATGCTGGTTTGCACACTTTACTAATGATAATGTTGAAGAGACCAAGTCAGATCGTTAGTTATCTGCACCCCCAGATACTTAATACTATTGACCACCTCCACAGCTGCAGTCATGATATAAAATGTAGCATGACTACAACGGCTCTTTTTAAAACCAACAATGATCTCCTTTGTTTTGTTAACATTCAAATTATTTTTATTGCACCAGTCCACCAAAGCCTTCAACTCTTCCCTATAAGAATCTTCATTGCCATCCCAGATAACTACTAGTAGATGACACTACTCCCATGTCATACTTCACAATATGATTCATAGCAGACTAGCCACAGCAGTCATGACTCATTAAGGTAAACAGTAGCGGACTCAAGACACAGCCCTGTGGGGAACCAGGACTCAAGGAGATGGAATTGGAAACTTTTCTTCCAACTCATATAAACTAGGGCCTATCAATAAGGAAATCAAGTATCCAGTTACATAAAGGAATATTAAAACCTAATAGGCCCAGTTTGTACACCAAATGCTGAGGAAAGATTGTGTTCAACGTCAAACTAAAATCAACAAACAGCATTCACACTCCAGGTATGCCAAACTAAGATGAAGCACACAGGAAAGTGCATCATCTATAGAGTGGTTCTTCAATAACTGTTATGAGTCAAATGTAGGGGGAATACATGAAATAAAATAGTCCTTTATCAATCTCTCAAAACTCCATCATAATACGAGAACAATTGAAAACGGGAGTGTGGAGCAAAATAGTATAAGATTCTAATTGTGTATATTCATCAGAAACCTGTCCATTTTTATTGAATCTCCATTTTTATTCATCATATGAGATGTTGCTTTTGTTCAGTGATGGATGAATGGGAGGGAAGGAGGGAGGGAGGAAAGAAGGGCAAAAATATATTAAAATCTATTTAGACTAATTTTAAAAGATTATAATTTTTTTTATCATTTTAAAGGTGCAACTAAATTAAGAGCGAACCATGTTTAATGTTTTTAAAAATATATTTTATGTTAAAAATTGATTAATTCCCCCCTCAGTTATATTTGGCTCAATATTATACAGTTTTAAAAAGTTGATTTACTGAGTTAGAACCACTATATATTTTATTTTGGGCATCCGTAATGAATCCACTGGAAGGGAATGAATCGTTAATGAAATGATATGACAATGTTGCAGTTGTTGTAGTGCAGAGACTATTAATTTAAATCTTTCATATTATTCTCAATATAGCTGTCTTGTACAGCTCAATGAATATTGAAAAATGAAAATTTCCAGTGTGTTTTCAAATTTCCTGTTTAGCATTCACAAAAGTTCTAATAATTTGGAGTACATTGCCTGTACTACTACTAATAATAATAATAACTCCAATAATTTGGAGTACATTGGAGTACTAAGCCTGTATTCTGTGCTAAGTTCTTTAACTTCTGTCCTTATGTTTTCAATTAATTTTTTGATCTATTTATTTATTTATTTATTTATTTATTTATTTATTTATTTATTTATTTATTTATTTATTTATTATTTTGACTTCTATACCACCCCATCTCTACAGAGTCGGGGC
>JAOYMU010000283.1:47898686-47909726 GCA_025802295.1 Psammodynastes pulverulentus
CCAAATCCCTAACCCAAAGATTATAACTCCAACAACAATAATAGTGTCTGCATTCCAAAAAAGCAACTGGAAAGGTTAAAAAAAAATAAAGGCATTTGTTTAGTTTGGGTAGTCCACTTTCTGCATTGATTCTTCTGTTTTATCTATGGATTTTTAAAAAAAAAATCTTTATTCAACGTTTTCAACAGTTTAAAAACATAATAACAATTCCAACAATTTTTGTTATACAATTTGGAATCTGTAGAGTTGTCTTCTTCTTTACTTTCTCTGGCTAAAAGAGATGTAGAAGGTGGACTTAAATCCTGAATGTTCAATGTATATGAAATTAGGAGTAATTAAATTTCCAAATTGCAAACTCCAGTCAAACCACCTGTTCTTTGATTCTTGATTCTCCAAATCAAATCACAGATGATAATTATATACCTAGTAATCAGTCTCTTGTGGGATCCAGTTTACAAAATGCAGAACAGAAAGATGCATTCCATAGTATTGATTCCCTGTTCATAAAATCTTTCAATATGAATCCCAGTATATTTTCAGTGCAGAATTTGTAAGGGAAGTAAGTTCAGTTTTGTCCAAATAAAGGCAACTAAGTAATTAACAATGTGAATGCTGCAAGCATATGAATAATAAGCTCTTTAAGTAAATGCCAAAATGCCAGAATAATCCAAAATTCTTTGTTTACTTAATATAACTCAGTATTTATTATATATGATCTGATAAAGGAAAAAAAATAGGATAACACAAGATAACTCTCTTCAGGAAAATAAGACTAGAGCTATTGTAAAGAGATATACTCTTAGTCACAGGTCAAAGTTCTTAAAAACTATTATCTTGTTTCCAGTACAAATTAATACACTGAGGTCACCTTAACACTGTAGAATTTAATAATCTATTATTGCTGAACCATTTTAATACAAAATAACTGAAAAAGAGCAATTTGAATAAGCCGAACCTTTCTGAGAAGCAAAACGTATGGATGAACATGAAAATGATACAATAAAATGCTCATGTGCAGAAAACACTTAACCTGCTTTATGATTTGATCATCCAGTAACCATCTACATAGAATAAACTTCTTTGATTTAGCAAGGATCCCTAAGGAATTTCCTTTTGCTACAAGGGTATAGCAAAAGATGAAACCCAAGCCAATGAGACGAGATGACCACATCATGTACATACATCAAATGTATTTTCCTCTCACTCAGTTTTGAAAAATAATCATCAGACCCATTTCAGATGTTTCAAGGAATAGTAACTAGAAAATATCCTTGCCTAATGCTGCTAGAAAGTGGGATATTTTCAATCAGCTGTGCATGCATGACATATCTCAAGGCTGTTGCTGAACTGGGCCTCAGTAAGATAAAACAGTCTTTTTCCAATAAGCAAGTTCCCCAATTTCTGCCATAATTTAATAGAATTGAAAGCTGAAGGCTGCATAAAATTTATTCCTGAAGGCCCTTGTGTATTTTTCAGTGAGATGAGAGAATGCCAGAAAATGGTGTGAGGTCAAGCAGTTTTCTTTAAATGTAGTTTGGTAGTCAGCAATTCCATCTCTAGTTTCTGAAAAAGAATTCAGTATAAAGCTTTCTCATGATGGACAGAAGAATAAAAGCTCTATTGTTTCCTGGGTCACTGACTCTTATCCTTTTTTAAAAAAAAATATGAACCACAATTATTTTGTTTCAACTGGAAGGAGTCATATCGAAGTTATCTACTCTAGTGAACAGAGTAGAACAGAATAATGAGGTTCACCAGTGTTAATTGAATTTGATAACCTACTGGAATGTAATAATTCTCAAGAATTTTTCTGGGTTTAAATTTATGCATTATGGAAAATATTTACTTTATGGTGACGTGGTTCTAAGGCAAGGGTGTCAAACTAGAAGCCTGTGGGCCGGATGCATCATGTGCAGGCTGTGCCCACCCCGGCAAAAAAATCATGATATATCACGTGACATCATGTGACACGATCGAGTTTGACACCCATATTCTAAGGTAAAAGAATTGTGATTGTGGCATTTCTAAAAAGTCCAAAGGTAAAAAGGGATCCATCCAAATACATAAGTATTTTTGAGCATTCTTCCATCGCATTGATATGATTTCCTCCTGACCCTGAGTCAGCAAGAAAATATATCAATATAAACTGCACTAACCATATAAGGGGCCTTTGCTGAACCTCAGCAATAAGATCAAGCAGTGTAACTGCCCTCACACAGTTTAATGTGTGGTACAAGTAATCTTTGATGAGCTGTCACAGTTGGGACTGTCACCATCAACTCCATTGCTAAGTGCTATAGTTGCTAAGGTGAAAAACGTGATAACAATGGACTTACAACTTCTATTAAGTCATTAAGTGAGACATTCAGTGCAACTTTATGTGACAGCAACTTATTTCTTCAGCATTGTCCATCAACTGAGCTGACCATAAACCAATTGGAAAGCATACAAATGGTGATCATGTGACCACAGGACACTGTGTTGGTCATAAATGTTGAGAAAAACACAAATGGCAATCACACAACTGCAGGATGCTGTGACAGTCATAAATGCAAGTATTGGTCACAATTTTTTTTATTTCATAACTAAACAATTGCAAAACAAGGCACTTAGTGACACTAGCTATAATTTAAAAGGTCCAGCTGCTATATTCCCGGCCATTCTCTCTTTTTTCATCCAGTATCAACCATCATCCATTATCAGGAAAACAACCAGCAATCACTCTCTGAATATGTGCTGGAATGAGAAGATGACAGTTTCAAACCATTATTAATATTTAATTATTGTTATATGAAATAACAACTGCCAGTTTTTAAACTGGGTATTGGACTTCTTGTGCATCAAATTCTTCCCAAGAATCTAAGATGTTATAACGTATTGTTGTCATTACTAGGAAATTGTTACAGATGCAGCCATCTTTTTGATGAAAATCAAACAATATATCATTCCTAAAATACTGAATGTGAAGAGCCCTTTACAATCTACACACTGCACAGAGTACAGCAAAATATTATGTAAGTTTGATAAGCAATCAGAATCAGAATAGAGCTGGAAAGGACCTTGAAGTTCTTCTTATGTAACCCCCTGATGAAGCAGGAGACCCTATACCATTTCAGAAAGATGGGTGTCCAGTATTTTCTTTAAAAACCTCCAGTGATGAAGCACCTACAGTTTCTGAATGCAAGCTGTTCCACTGGTTAATTGTCTCACTGTTAGGAAGTTAACAGTGGAATTAATTGTTCCCACTGTAAGGAAGTTAATAGTGGAATTAAGGTTAAGAGGAAGTTAACCTTAATTCCAGGTTCTTCTCTCCTTGAATAGTTTCCATTCATTGTTTCTTGTCTTGACTTCTGGCACTTTGGAAAGTAAGTTGACCCCCTCTTCTTTGTGGCAGCCCCTCAAATACTAGAATATTTCTATCAAGTCAGTCCTTCTTTTCTCTAGACTGCCCATACTCAATTCCTGAAATGGTTTTTCATACGTTTTTGTCTCCAGGCCTTTAATCATCTTAGTTACTCTTTTTTATTATTTTTTTCTAACATCTCAACATCTTTTTTGTAATGATTGCAATATTCCAGGTGTCATCTTACTAAGGATTTATAAAGCAGTACTAATACTTCATGTGCTTTTATTTCTATGTCTCTGTTTATACCACCAAGGACTACTGCCACACACTGCTAGTCATGTTTAAATTATCATCAACTAGAACTCCAAGTTCCATCTCACAATTACTGTTTTTGAGCCAGGTTTCACCTAATCTGTACTTGTACCTTTGGTTTTTCTTGCCTAAGTGTAAAACCTTGCTTTTCTCCACATTAATTTTCATGTTGTTGAATAGGGTCAATTGTTCAAGTCTGTCAAGATCTTTTTGGATCCCGAGTACAGTTCATCAGCAAGTTACAAATCCATCTGGTGGTGATACTGTCTATCCCATATTTTTCTAGTTTACCAAGAAGTACTGTAGATTGTGGTTTTCTTTGTCAAATACCTTGCTGAAGTCTAAGTATACTATGTCCACACCATTTCGCTTGTCTACTAACTTTAGTCACTTTGTCAAAGAATGAAATAAGATTGGTTTGGTATGATCTGTTTTTAACAAACCCGTGCTGGCTACTAGTTATAACTTTATTTGTTTCTAGATGCTGTTTTTTTATTATGTTTTCCAGTATCTTCCAGGTATTGTTAGGCTGATTCGTCTGTAGTTTCCTGGGTCTGTTTTTCCCCCTTTGTTTGAAGATGGGAGCCATATCAGCTCTTTTCAATCCTTTGATAATTCCCCAGTGCTCCAAATTTTTTTAAAGATGTGGTACAGTGGTTGTAAGATAACACCTGTCAAGTTGTTCAGAACTCTGGAATGTAATCCATCAGGTCCCGATGATTTATATTCATCAATTTCAGACAGGTATTCTCTTACCATTTTCTTGCTTATTTTAATTTTTATTTCTAGACTGTCTTTTACACTTATGCTTTTGCATGAAGACTGATGCAAGGAATGTTAAATGGCTCTGCTTTCTCTCTACTGCCTGTTACTTCCTTGCCATCTTCTCTCTTCTGTGGACCTACTGTTTCCTTGAATTTTTTCTTGTTATTGATATACTGAAAAGAACTTTTTTATTAATTTCTACCTTTGTTGCAAGTCTTTGTTCATTCTGAGCTTTTGCTTTCCTGAGTTCATCTTTGCAGGTTTGGGCTATCTGCTGATATTCTGCCTTTGTCCCTCTTTCCATTTTTTGAACTTATCCTTTTTGCCTTTTAGTTTATTAGACAGATTTTTGTGCAACCATGCTGGTTTCTTCTTAGATTTCTTGTTATACTGTCTTCAAAATACTCCTGGCCCATTTAATCAGCATACTTTACAACATGCAAAAGTTAATCACCAATGCATCTCTACCTCAGAAACTCAACAACATCAGCATTTTGCCAGAAGAAAACAACAAACTATGTTCCATCCACTCACCATAATGAGAAAATTCTACAGACATCACATAAGATTGTCAACCTACCCAGTCCCATACTGAGAAATGATAAAAGTCCATTCTCACCTATGACTTATTCTTTTCCTCCATTAAACTCACACAAAATATTCAATTCTGCAAGGAACTTCAAACACTTTTCACTGTTTGAGACTTAAACAATTGAAACTGGATTTATAAATAAGTCATCAAACCCTTAATGCATTCAGCAAATAATGCATGGATGGATGCAATACGATTATTACTTTACTACTTTAATGATTTTTCCAAATAATTCAAGTCACAATCATCTTTTTTTAAAAAAAAGCTTTTTCTTGCAACATTTTTTTACCAGTGCAACACAAGATGTATCCAAGGCTGCAAGAATAGCAACAGCAACATACAAATGACAAAGCTCATTTTGAATAAGATAAATTATGTCATGATAGTCCAGAAACAATTCTATCAGTTCCTATTCTCAGATCCCATAGAACATTTCAGAAAATACTACACAATCTAATGATAACTTCCTAAGGGCATTCAAGATGTTATCTATTAGGAGTCATCCCAGATAGACATCTTCTACCTATTTTTCCCTAAATATACAACCAGTGAATCCAAGCCATTCCATTGTCTAAAGCTTTGGAACCATTGAAGCTAGAATATCAAGTTTAATGGACTCCATACTCAGACCATATGCCATCAGCACTTGCAGCTGCATAAGGGACATAATAGACTTCATGACTGAAATATATTAGAAATCTTTCCATCATCATCATCATTTCATCTACCATGGATACTAAGTCACCACCACCACCACCACACCAACATCCATCATAAACATGACTTTCAAGTTATTGGGAATATAATCAATGATGTCAGCACAACACACCTTACCATTTCACTATTGGACTTGGTACTCATCCATATCTATTTTATCTTTGGCAACAGGATATACCTACAAATCAGTAGTATAGTGATTAATATGGTTGGCTTCGCCATTTGCCAACATCTTCATGGTGATCTAAAGGCTTTCCCAGTAATTATCCTGTAAAACACTTCCTTTACTTGATATTTTTATTATCTGTAGTCATAGAAAAGAATTCTCATTAAATTCCAAGTAGACCTCAAAAACTTCCACTCCATCATCAGACTTGCTTCAAACTATGTACAGAACAAGTCCACTTTCTTGATGGACTGGCAAAACTATACTAGGGACACATGAATACTATATTATTCAGAAAACTTGTAAACCACTAGGTATACCAATATGTTGCAAGCTTCCACTCATGACACACCATCAAATCTATTATCTAAAGACAGGTGTTATGCTACAACTGAATTTATTCTAGCCTCTTGCCAGAAATGGTCAACTAATGGAATTAAAGCAGGCATTTAAGAGATTAAACTGTCCACCCAATCAGTCACATTATGTTTAAGCAGCTATAACCCATACTGGACATTGTATTTTCTCAAATACTGGATGGGAGGCATACAAATAAATACCAAACTGAAGCATATTTGCACAAAGAACTAGAAACAACTAAATGGTGGTGCTATTATGAGAAGCGGACCATACCCCAGATATCTACTCTGTGCACTTATTAATATCAACAGCACAATCCAGTTCCCAACAATTTCACATAAAAAGTAGAGATGCCTTCATGTGATCATTCTTTAACATGATATATGGTATTATATGCAAAGAATGGCCCTAGGATTCTACATAAGACAAACAAGCCAGACAATTAATGGACACAAATTTGATATTAGGATTCAAAACAAGGACAAAGTAATATCAGAGTAGTTTAACCTATGTTACTCTGTTACAGATCTCAAAGCTGTTTTGGCACAAAGAAACTTCACCAGCACAACTGAATTTGAAACTGATGATCTTTACATATATCAACATTAATCCATCTTACTCCCGCTTACTTCTTACTCCATATAATTTATGAACTATCAAACATTCTTATATTACCCTATTTCTTATATCTCTCCTTCATAGAGATGGTTTATTATTAAGAGTTGTGGTGGCACAGTGGTTACAATGGAGTACTTCAGGCTAATTCTGCCAACTGCCAAGAGTTCCATTCTCACTGGCTCAAGGTTAACTCAGCTTTCCATCTGTCCAAGATTGGTAAAATGAGGACCTAGATTGTTGGGGTAATATGCTAATTTTGTAAACTGCTTAGAGAGGGCTGTAAAACACTATGAAGTGGAATATAAATCTAAGTGCTGTTACTATTGCTATTTCCACACTTTAATTGGTTAGAAATCCTAAAGGGCCTAATTCTTATTTTACAACCACTCTTTATAATTTTTTAGGTTTGTAAAAATCTTTTTAAAAGACCATCAGATCAGAACTTTTCTTGTTGCAAATTTAATCCCATAATCAGATTAATATTCAATTCACAAATTTTGCACTCAATGTTACAGATACAAAAGTACATGATTATCATTGAGCTATGTTAATTTTGATCTCATAGGACTGGTGAGGCAGTGAATCATCTCCTACCATAACCAACTGAGCACAAAAAAGATAGCACATGCATTTATGGCTGCCCTAAGTTGGGGCAAGTGTTTCCTTAGATTCTCCTGAACAATCCCATAACCTTAAATCTCAGCAAGATCATACTATTCTTGTTATTATTGTTTTGCAAAAGCTGCTGGTGACAGGATTCACTTCTTAAATTACCAGGGAGGACAATGGTCCTTCTTCAATAAGAAGGCTTTATATTCAGAGTATTTTAGCTCATTTTATTCACATTTTGCTTTTGCTTTTAGCAATTATTTGTTAGTTACTAAATGTCAGAGAAGGTCTTCAAAATTTATGCACCGAATTCCTCCATACTGTGCTGTACAACTCCTACCTATAACTTGGAACTTGCTCCAGGCAGTCTCCATAAACATATTTAATTATAATAATTTTAATAATGAATGAAACCTACCAGGCATGACCATGAAAAAAACTCAGTAAATTAAAATGATTCAGATAGAAGCTAGTTTCACTTCTGAGAATGTTAAGCCTTATATTTTGGGTCCTTATTACTCTTGACTGAATTCATTAATCACTTAATATGATTAATCAATTCATTCAGTTTTATTAAAGATAATTGTTTTACTTGGATTTTAATTATTGCTATCTCTTGTGAAACACTATTCCCTAAGGATGGTGTAGAATGCTATTCACCAAAGGCCCTCCTGTTACTTCATTAATTCCCTAAACTGTTCTTATCCCTGCTATGCAATGCATCTTAGGGCTGATTTTAAATGGGCTAATGGTTCCTGAAGAAAAATTAAATCCCTATGTCTAGGTATATGCATGTGTGGATGTGTGATGGATGGATGGACATATATAGATATGTCAATATGCATGGCAAAGTTTCAATTGCACTCAATTTCTTTCTTGCCTTTTTTTTTTACTCCTCCAATGGATGCTGCTACTTGCTACATAGGAGTCAACCAGTCTCTTTCTGATTGAAATGTCAATTAGATATAACATTATGAATGAAACAAATATACATGTCACTGTCCCAGGGTAATGTGACAAGATCCAATCTGAGTTGGTCACTGGGATCAAAGGTTTACCCTGGTAGGGTAAACCTCTGGTCTCAGTGACTGATACTTCCTGTGAACAAGAATAGGAAAAGTCTATGACCCATGGTGATTGAGTTTGGATCCTGTGGTGAAGCTTGCATGGAGCTTGAAAGATTTTGATGTAATCCAACAGGATCATCTAATGCTCTTTCCAGAATTAAGACATCAGTGTTTTCTTAGAAAACACACATAGACAATTATATTTTGATGTTACCCATACACACATTTGTTTGATTGGCTTCCCACATTTTGAGAAAGGCATATATTCTGTTAAGACGATTGGAATCCTATAAAGCACTCTGCTATTCAAGTTTTTTAGTAACACGATGTATGAATTGAATCAACTCATACATTAATCCCATTAAAGTAATTAATGTACTGGCAGAGCATTTTGAAAATTAGGCTTTTAGTCCTTTGCCAATTACAATTTTCATCTTGGCAAATTTCTCTGTCCTTTTGTGAATTTCTGCAACAAGTCTTTTTATAAGGAACTTGCTGTAGGATCGAGTTTTTGGCATATAAATACTACAGTTAGAAGACATCATTTTAGTGGAAGTGTACGACTTATTGTGTCTACCACTAATAAATCATTTAATAATGAGAAAATAATAATGATAGTATAATAAATCATTTCTCAGGTGTAATTGTTTGTGTGGAGAAAATTGCATGTCCTGGAAAATTGTGTTTAACCTATGTGAAACTGGGCTGCTTTTTGTTTGATAGTTTTGCTGATTCATTCATTTATGGTAACCATGTGCTGTGTATAAAAATATACACAGGTATATTTCTGCCATCTATTGTTTGTAGTTTCGGTATCTACCCTACCATCCACATATAAGATATAAGGGCAAAAGATTTGCTTGTGTGTCTGTCTTTCCATGTTATATTATAGATGGAATTTCAACTTTTAAAAAGATTTTCTGCCTACTCTGTATTTTACTAGATTAAAGCAACTGAGGCCACTACCTAAATGAGTAAGCTAATAGGTAAACACACCTCATGCCAAAATTTAGAAAAACTGAAATATCCCCTAAATATATGTAATAGACAGACTTATTCATGTAAATCAGGGGTGTCAAACTCAAAACCCTTGGGAGAAATCTGGCTCATGGGGTGCTTAGATCTGGCCCGCGGGGCCGCCCTGGAAATAATGAAGGACCAGCCTGCAGTGCCTCTGCCAGCAAAAACAGAGCTCAGGAGGGCCGCACGTGGTCCTTCCAAGCTCCACTTTCACTGGCAGAGGGCTGCAGAAGAAATCCCCCAGCCCTGCTCGGGTCACCACAGGTGCCCCCAACACAAATGATGTCGAGCTGGCCATGCCTACCCTATGGTCAACCCTGATGCGGCCCTCAATGAAGTCGAGCTTGACACCCCCGATTTAAATCATTGATGAAATTTTCTTTACTGTGAATTTTACTAATTATTTAATGTTCAAATACGTTAAGCAATGGGAATAATGATCAGCTTGGTGCTGGAACCCACAGAAATGAGGATTATGATGCAGAAATGACAAACCACTTGTTATGCAAATTAATTACTATTCACTTCAAAGATATAAAATAAAGAATAGAAAAAACAAGGGCCCCAAATGCTCCCCAGATATGTATTAATAAGCTTGCTTGTTCTGAACATCAGGTTGGTTTTTAAAGCTTATATACTATTCTTTTTGGTATTCAAATATATTCTTCTTAAGCTTTAACTAGCCCCAAGAGAAATTTTTGGTGCAGCTAACAATTTTTTATATAATTTGCTCATTTAAATGGTTTAATATCCCTTTCCTCATCCCCTTGATGCTTATTCAATATTAAGCCATTGCCTGACTTTGATGGCTCTCATGCATCCTTCCTTCATCACAGCCTGTCAACCCTTTAAGAAATATTGCCCCATTGGCGCTGGTCTCAAATATTGCCCCACTGACCCTGCAGAAGAAAGTTTTTATCAGTTCTGCTGAAAAATGAAGGAAAATAGGGAGATGGGGGAGAGGTATATTTACAATATCTGTAACACTATTTTTTGGTTAACAAATAACTGCAAAGTTATTATATATTCCTCATTAGTACAATTATCTGGATATTAGATTTTGGGTGTGAATCTCCCTATATTCATATATCTAAATGCTGAATGTTATCTGTAAACCTGTTCGGAAGCTGTCAGCTAGGCTAGAAAGAGGGGTCAAGTAGTGTATATCTTAGAGTCCTTGAACAGCCACATGAAGCATAAGCTTGACCTCTCTTTCCTACCTGGCAGTTTCTCAACAAAATGAAGCTGTACATGGTTGAAATCATCACCAGACAGTAGTCAAAGTGGAAACTAGACAGGGACTTTTCAGTGGCAGCTTTAGATGGATGCTTAAATTGTTTTTATTTCATTTTCACTTTGCTAGATGTGCTTTCTGATTTCTGTTTTACTGTGTTAGTTAGTTCACTTTATTGTCATTGTACCTCGTACAACGAAATTAAATACTTTCTTCAGTGTACATGAATATAAA
>JAOYMU010000283.1:48046969-48059731 GCA_025802295.1 Psammodynastes pulverulentus
AGGTTCAGGGAGTCCTCTCAGATGATTGGTGCATGTTTTTTAGCTACTGGTTCGGCCAAACTGGCATTTTTTTGAGCTAAAAATGTGTCAGTTCGGCCAAACCAGCTGCTAAAAATGTGCGCTTATCATCTGAAAGGATCAGGGAGTTGTCTCAGATGATCGGCTCATGTTTTTTAGCTACCAGTTCAGCCAAACCAGTAGCTAAAAAAACATGTGCCGATCAGCTGAGAGGACTTCCTGACCCTCTTATGATCAGTGCATATTTTTTAGCTGCCAGTTCTGTCAAACCAGTAGCTAAAAAAAGTGCGCCAATCAGCTGAGAAGATCAAAGAGTCCTCTCAGATAATCAGCGCACACATGTGCAATAGGCACGTGCCGGTAGGTGCATGCATGTGCGGAAGGGAGGGAAAAGCACGTGCCATATTTTTTCTACCGGTTCACCCGAGCGGCAGTTTTTTCTGCTACCGGTTCGGTCGAACCGGTGCGAACCAGTCGAATACCACCTCTGATGAGTAGTTCTTGTTTTTCCTCTCCAAATGTAACTTTGCTCCAAAAATCCATCTTTTATAAGATAAGATAACCTTTATTGCCACTTTTTTGTGTGAACACTCTGGCATAAGTTTAAAAATGTAATTCTGATGCCCATTCTCAAAAGAAAATGTACCCATACACATACATGCACACACATATACATGTGCTATACACACACACATGCATACATACTCATACACACACACACACACACACACACACACACACACACACACACCGTATATACACATACAGTATATATTAATCACAGTCCATTTTGAATACATAGCAGAAAAATGTCTTGAGAGTTAACAAGGTTGATATTATATGGTAGAAAGCTATTACAGAATCTAGTTGTTCTGCTTCAGATGGTGCTAAGCCTCCTCTCAGAAGATAATGAAGAAAACACTTACTATAAGTAGGAAAAAAGGCTATATATAAATTTACTGTTAAGCCAGGATTTGTTTTAACAATCTTCTGTTGAAAGAGCAAATAAGAATTTTGTCAATTATGCCAATGCAAGCAAAGTAATGAATCATTTTGTCTGACTTCTACTTTTCTCTTTATCTTCTCCCTTTACAAAAGATCAGACATCACAGTAGACCATACTAAAACAAAGCAGGATTTATTATCCAACAGTTGGCCTTCTTACATTTTGTTGCTGCAAAACTATTGTAAGGAGTGGGAAAAGGAAAAAAAACTTTTCAAAGACATCAATAGTGAAGATTTGCAGTGGGGTTCCTGGGGCAACCACAGAAACTCAAAATTCAATATTCTCTTAACAACTATTTAAAATTTTAAATAGTGGTCCCAATCTAAAAATTAACTATATTTTACAAACAGCCATTGTTCTTGAATGAGATCTCATAAGATCTAAAGCAGGAATACATGTGATTTTATTATTCTGTTATGAAATTCTGTAAGAGTTTGAGAGTTGAATTGCCAGCATTTCATAAGCATTAATGATCTTGAAAGATTTCAGTTATTTAAACATGTATAATTTGTATTTAGAGTAATGGTACTTAGTACCTGGAGGGGTTGCTGATCCTTGTTGAATTATTACATAATTTGTATAAGATGAAACTCAATGAGGCACTGTAGGAAAATGACTATGAGAGATTTGAGCCATTGCACATTTCTATATAAACAACTTCATCCTCCTCATGAATATGACTAGTTCTTTGTAATAAATCCAGTGATCAGCGCAAATAAAAAATCATCAAAAGAACAAAAAGTGAAAATGGACCTGAAGAGAGAGTAGTTTGCAGAAGGAGGAAAATTGTTCTTATTTATTCAATTTATTAATTTGCTGCCTGATTCACAATGACTCTGGGCAATTGTAGAAAAACTACAAAGCAGAAAACAGATATCATAATATACACAGGTGTGTTATTTCCTGAACTCTATACATCACCTAAAAACACTAGAGATGCTGTTGCATAATTAGCATGCAATATTTCAGATATGTCTGGAATTTCAATAGCAATGAATTCCATTAACTACAGAATTCAAGCAGCTGTTCTAATATAATTTAAAAAGCACTAAGGAAGGACACATAGAGACGCTAACTATGGTAACCTAAAGGCAGGAACAGGTCATATATTTCATCCTAGAACCTAATTCAGTCTCACCAAATTTAAGGAAAAGTTACCAAAGTGTTCCATAAAATTAAGAACAAATGTTTGTCTAAAGTTATACGGTAATCGGGAGTAAGTATATATAAAATTACAATGTAAATGGACTGGAAAACAGAGTATACAGTCTATGGTATATTCAAGGATAGAGGAAAATATTATGATTATTTTAAAAAAAGTAATTAATATACAATTATGATTTGTCTGCCCTATCCTTCTGATCTCTCCTATAGAATGTGTTTATTCAAAACCAAAGCCAATATAAATTTAGAACATAGGTTCTGTCTACGTATATATCATAGTTTGAACTCATGAATGCTTACTTAAATTAGAACATGGGAATGGTATTACTATTGCATTTCCCATCTCCATTTCTCTCCCCCCTCCTTCCTTTTTCTCTCTCTCTCTGGTTTGCTTTTGTTACCATCTTGTTGACATTTGGATTTCATTAGCTGTTGCCATATGTTAAATACATCAATCAATTTATTAGCTGTCTGTTAATGAATCCATGAAATTGAAAACATAAGTAGACCAAATCAACTGAAAGATTTATTTCTGGCTTTAAATTTGTAGAGCCAACAGCAGCTTCTGTGGAGTGACAAGGGCGCTAGAATGATGAAAGCAGGATCACAATACAAAGCCCACCCCTTCTGAATCTGCATTATGATATCACACATACATACAAAAAAAGGCAATGCTTGCAGCAGCCTGTTGAGTCACTACTTTTGTTGTTTTGATGGAAGCAGCAAACTCCTATTGACACATATGTAGTTAATTATTTTCCCATTCAGGTTCATATTTGATAGAACACATGCATCTTTCCATTTTTACCATAGTGCAGATAGTATACAAAAGGGTCATAAAATTAAAAGTACCATATTTATGTTCTTAGATCATAAACAGTTTGAAAAAGGCAATATAAGAACCTCTCTGTTCCATTTTTTTGTGCAGATTTTTCTTAGCATGTTCACACTAATAGTGTTATTACCTAATTAACTTCTGAAAGCATTCAGTTTGAATATTCATGATGATACATCTGGTAACATTATTTCATCAAGCTACAGACACAGTCACTGCACTCACTTGTTTTCACCTGGTTTTCCTCCATCCAGTTCATTCATTAATCTATGACCTGAGCCAGAATATAAAAATGTCATGTTTGTTGTCCTCAATGAAACTGTGTCTACATGGAGGGAAATATGCAGTGGGTAATGGGAAACTCATCAAATTTGCAGATGACACCAAATTGGCAAGAATAGCCAACACTCCAGAAGACAGGCTTAAGATACAGAAGGATCTTGACAGACTTGAACATTGGGTGCTATCTAACAAAATGAAATTCAATGATGAAAAAAGTAAGGTTCTACATTTAGGCAAAAAAAACCCAAATGCACAGCAGTGTGCTGCAGCTGCCATTAAAAGCCAACACAATTCTAGGCTGCATTAAGAGAGGAATAGAATCAAGATTATGTGAAGTGTTAATACCACTTTAAAATGACTTGGTAAGACCACCGTTGGAATAGTACATCCAGTTTTGATCACCACAATGTAAAAAAGATGTTCAGACTTTAGAAAGAGTGCAGAGAAGGGCAACAAAGATGATTAGGGGACTGGAGGATAAAACATATAAAGAATGGCTGCTGGATTGGGTATGTCTACTTTAATAAAAAGGACTGGTGTGACATGATAGCAGTGTTCCAATATCTCAGAGATTGTCACAAAGAAGAGGGAGTACAGTTATTGTCCAAAGCACCTGTGAGCAAGACAAGCAACGGATGGAAATTAATCAAGGAGAGAAGCAACCTAGAATTAAGAAGAAATTTCCTGAGAGAACAATTATCAGTGGAACAACTTGCCTCCAGAAGTTGTGAATGCTCCAACACTGGAAGTTTTTAAGAAGAGATTGGACATCATTTTTTCTGAAATGATATAGAGTTTCCTCCCTGGGCAGTTCCTCCTGGATTAGAAGACCTCTAAGGTGCCTTCCAACTCTGTTATTCTGTTCTATTTTATTCAAAGGCTTGAACAAAAAATTCTCTTTTTCAAATACTGCTTACTCTCCTCTAACATTGGATATGGTTAGTTCACACAAATGGTAAAACCTGAACAATATGGCTGCATAGATATTTTAAAGCATAATCTATATTTTACTGATGGCTTTTCTGATAATTAAGCTGAAACCTAGGAATCCTAATATATATTTTCTTCCATTATGTTTTACCCTGGTTGTTTTTGGTCCTCACCTATCACCCAGAATGAAACCTGGTGAAATTTGTTTATGCAGTACAGTGAAAGGGCAACAGCTGCTTAGTTTTGCATTTCTCTTTTTTTCTTATTTGGACTTGGAATTTCATTAACCTTCATCATTAACTCAGGACCATTGTTACTTCTTTGCCACTGAGAAGTCAAGGCTTGTGATTTTCTTGTTTATTTTGTATTTCTTCAGTGCTTTAGCTTTGAACTCCCTCACATTGCCTAATGATTAGGGAAATATGGAATTTTGTTCTTGGTATCATAAGAAGAAAAAATCAGAAATGTTCAAAACCCAGGATGAAGCCAAAATCCTATCTGTTAAGGACTTGATGTCACAGATCCAGTGTGATTTCCTGTATCATTTCTTTATTTCTAAGAATGCTAAAAATCATGAAGATCTGCATGCCTGGAATTTCTCAGATTAGAGTGAATGGTTCACATAAACCTGTATGCCAAATTAGCTTCACCAGAACCAGACAAAGTATCACTGTTCTTTATAAAGATCCTCAATTATCCATTGAGCATAGAATGTGTTATTTTTGTTGCAAATCACGCACAGATATTCTTCCATTTTTTGAAGTATGAGACTTCTTGTGACAGATGGGAGAATGAAAATTGATTTTCACCCATTTGTGAAGAGAAGCCTGGCCTAGACAAATATTTGTCCAGAAGATTGGTAACAGTATTTTCAAAACACTTCAATACCATTTTTCACATTTATTCTCAATTTATTTTTCTACCGTAAATACATAAGTATTATAACTTTGTTACTAAATTGAATTAAGTGTAACTAAATTACATTAATGTAGCCAATTGTTCATATCTTTACAGTTATCTGGGTTTCAAAATTATATCCATACATAATTTTAATTTAATCATTATTTTGCAATCTGAAATGCCTTTTTTAAAAGAATGTGTACCTGTTATTGTTTTTTAAATTGATGTTAGATTCTGCTTCAATGTCCTGATCTAAAAAGCACAAGTTAATGTCTGGATTGCTTGAAATTCTTTGTGCACATTTACCTATCAGGTACAAGTAACCAAGAACAGGAGTTGAATTCAAAGCACTTTACTATATTATATATTTATTATTATATACTACCTATACCCAGGAATCTGATTTACTAATAGTCAAGCCAAACTGACACTAGATAAAGGTCAATGGAATTCATGGGGAGGCTGGACTCAGATATGTTGTAGGAATGCAGTGACTCCAAACTGATGACAAATTTTATTATATATCTGGTTCAGAAAATAATCCCTGAATCAAAAATCACTGATGTTACAATTCATTAAGAATATTTTCCTTATACCCAAGGAATAAATAGGATCAGTGAAGGTCATAGGTATGACAAACATATTTTAACATAACTAATAGCTGCCTTTTATCACTTAAGCTCTTGATTAGATGTTAAGTTTATAAGACTGAAAATTTCAAAAGAAGCCAAACTGTATTTCACTTGCTTAATAGGCATATACTGGATTTAAAAAATTCTACATAACATAAGTTTTCCTAGAAATAATTTGCCTGAAGGGGTCATGTACATTTAAAACATCACTATCTTTCGTTTAACAGTCTCATGTTCTCCTTGGATCTCATGTATATGTGTTACGCAGGTGATCTGAGATTTAGGATAGATTACAAAATCAGTTGTGGGAGCTTCAAAAACAATTCTCAAAAGAAATTAATTGGATTTGCTGTAAGATTTTCTATAGGAAAGTAATGTTGAATTGATTGATACTTTGGTCAAACTCCAATATCTGTGAAGCCAATCATTGCAGGGGCTTTAAAAGAATCTTCTCATGACAAATGATTAAGCACACAACACAACTGAGAAGCATTTTCATTTCTATTGTTTTCTATTTCAGGAGCTTGTAGCACAGAACAGGTTGTTTCTTGTTTTTTCCTTGCTTCTCTGAAAACATATGGCCATATATAATTTGCATCCATGCTCATTACAGCTAAGGATTTTCATGTTTTATTAAAGTATCAGTTCTACATAATTAAAAATTGAAGATGTCCAAATGAAAATAATAACACAGCATTGTGTCATCATTGTGCCATCATTGTGCCATCATAATAATCAAATTGGCTGATAAATCTGGAATTATAATTCCAGGACATTTTGCAGGCATCAGGTTGGAAGATGCTGCTTTGATTATTATTATTTTTTGCTTAAGCTATTATTGTTGTTGTTATGATAGTATTATTACTAAATAAAAATTCAAAGCCAATTCCAAAACAATAAAAATTAATTAAGACAGTATAATAATAATGACTATAAATGCAATTAAATAATACATTAAAGCTACTGTTTAAAGAAATTCAAATGGCTTAGCTAGAGAAAGCATATTAATACCCTCTTTTAAATGGAGGAAGTATGGAGACGTATCACAACACCAGAAATAGTACATTTCTCAAATTGTTGAGAATACAAAATAAAGCCTTTTGCCACTTGCCCAAAAGAACTCCAATTTTTTTAGGATTGTTCCAATGGAGATACTGCAGTTGAAAATATTGTATTTGAGCTATGACTACAAATTGCATGGATGTTTTGAGAAAGTTAAAAGTATATATATCTAAAGAAACCATAGTCAAATTGAAGTCCTCCTATAAGTATTGAGGAGAAGCAAACATTCAACATAAATGAAGGCTCCAAAATAAATTTATATGCTTAAATAAAGATAAGTTATAAATATCTAACAGCAAAGGTAATACCTGAAAAATATGACTGTTGCCTTTCTCAAGTGGAACAAAATATAATTAAAATCAATTTTCTTACATTAGAAATGAGGACCCAGATTGCTGGGGGCAATAGGCTGACTTTGTAAACTGCTTAGAGAGGGCTATAAAAGCACTGTGAAGTAGTATATAAGTCTAAGTGCTATTGCTTTTGCTATTAGCAGCTATGACAAGGGACACATCAATCATTTTTATTTATTAAAACCACTATTTCAATTCATGCAAAATGAATATTGAATTAAAACTTAGTTCTTAAAACTTTCATGTGAACTATTTACTTTAAATTAACGTTATATTCTCTGCATGCAGAAATATATAATAATCACCTGTGTAGCAGATGAGTTGAGCACCAGAATTCCCCAGCGAGCATGGCTATTGCTGAAATTTTTAAGAGCTGAAGTCTACACTTCTCAAAGTTGCCCAGGTTGGGAAATATTAGGTATAGTCTGCTTGCTGATAAGAACATATCTAAGATTGAAGAGCAACAACTGCTTAAGGAAGCTTAAGCACTTAAGGAGTCTTAGGTTTGTACTGTACTTATAAAAGTTATCTTTGTATGTTCCTCGTTGCTTTTTATTTCATTTATTTTTACTGATATACATGGCAGAAGTCTATATTTGGGAGGAATGAGAACTAATGAGAATCTGTTGCTCACTTAATAAGGTAGAAGTTGTTTGGAAAATATCTGGCTTCAGGAGATTTATCTCATTTTCCCCCACTAGAAAACAAGTAAAGTAGAAGTCACATGCATTAGGAGCTATATATAAGACTAAATATTGCTGTGTCTGAGTGATAAATTGTAAGGTCAAGTCCTAAAAAATTGCCTCTTTTCAACAGGCTAAAAAGTTTAAATGAAATCTGAAATAGCTTGCCAACTATTTTACCACAAGGAATATACCTTCTTCCTTCTCTTAATTCTACTTAAACTTTCTGACCCATTTTTCAGAAATATTTTACTGTAGGAGTTACAATTTTTCCCCAGAATTGATTATTATAAGCTTAAACATTGTTAAGGGGACATTTAGAAGATTATATAGCTGAGATAAATTATTTCTCAATAGGCGTAAAGAAGAAAAGTAAAATGTCGTTATTCTTACATTTCCCAAGTGTAATTAGGCTGAATATTCAACTGTTACTTTGGGAGTTTTGTCTTGCAAGGAATGCAATAACATCCTCAGGGAATATTTATTTGATAATCATCTGTGCAACAGAACATGGAGGAAAGAATCTATGAGATGCACAGAAGACAAGGTTACATTATTCTATCACTCAGTCTGGGAAAATAGAATTTCAGGGCCAAAGTTAAGGAAAAAAGGAAAGTTGCTGTTGCAGGATGATCGTGGCATTTAACCAATATTCTTTATTGGGCTCAGTTTACTGATGCTTTCATGGACATGGTCAAGTACTTTTATTCACAACAGTACAGAATTGTGTGTGAAAGAGAGAATGTGAGTGCATATGTGTGTCCCTTCAAGTCATTGTTGACTCCTGTCAACTGCCTGGATGGTCTCTGCAGTTTTCTTGGCAAGATTTTGGAAGTAGCTTGTCACTGCCTGCTTCCTAGAACTGAGGCAGACAGAGAGAGTAAGCTGACAGTGGGACTAGAATTAGAACTCGGGGTCTCCCAGTTTCTAGCCTGGCACCTTAACTATTACATCAAACTGATTCTCACAGAAGTAATTGGCCATTGCCTTTTTCAGGGATAACTTTTTTTTTCCATTTCCAGTCTAGACAATAGCTCTCAGATGTCCTGTTTTTTCCTTTCCAAAAACTAATTGGGGCCAATCCTGTTTAGGTTTCTGAAATCAGCCAATTCTGGCCTGCTGCTCCTGTGTACTTGGCACTACATTCAGAATACCAGATCTTATTTATGAAGAAAATGTTTCTTCTAAGAAAGAAAGTAATGGTTTATTTTGTAGCACTTATATGTATAACTTAGGGACTCTTGTTTACATTCAGGGAAAAGGTAAAGGGCATAGACTTGTAGGAAGAAATAATAAGACAGTGTAAGTCATAAGTTGTTTATTATCATACCTGAGAGAAAGTACCTATAAATGTTCAAAATTTGAATAACTGTTTTCATGTCAATAATGAGAAAATAAAATATTAACTGTAATGTGACAAAGATGTTCCCTTAAAAATAGATAGAAATGGAATAAAAGAAAATATTAGCTTATACAGTTGGGAACTCCAAAAAGATGTACAGAATTTAAGATAGAGGATTGTCACCTCAGCCATGCCCACCTAAACAGCCCTAGCAAGCAGTGGTGCATAGTGTTGTACCTGTAGCAGAAAGTCATATACAAGTTTCACTCTGAACAGCCACAGAAAAAATTCAGTTCCCTCCAGCTTTCCCTTACTAAGTCAACATTTTGTCACAAGTTATCTGTAGACCCTTAACTCTTTCCTTCAATTAAAATGGCTGTTGAGGAAGAATGAAATGGACTAAAATAGCATTCTCCATCAGAATTAAAAGCAAGGGAGCTTTCTGGCATGTTCATCAGCTAAAGTACAATTGGGTCACTAAGTTTATTTCTGAGGTATCTCTGGAAAAGTGTTGCTTATAAAGATCTAGTGCACCCTCAAATAAAGATAGAAATACAGAGAGAAGAAATATGCTTAAAATATATTTAGAGACTCTTAATAGGTTTCCACTTTTTATAAATTTCTGATTCAGCTCTGACAAGGATAATAAGTTCGAAGGTTCCTCAGCTAATCTTTTATCAAGACTGGTGTCTCTACATAAAACAGATTACTTGCCCATACATACATAGAAAGGGATTGAAATAAATATAAACACACAATAGAGCTGTCCAAGGTACTAGCCTTAACTTCTGTAGAACCCAACAATTGCTATCCTGGCCTAAAAGAACAGGACAAGTGCTGGTCATTTTGTAGGCAATCTGTCCTCTCACACTAATACAGAGTAATATAGAACAAGGAAGAAAAAACAAAAGGAAAAGAAAAATAGGAGAAAAAGGAATTACAAAGAAATGCTTTTCAATTTTCTATACTGCAGTTATACATACAATTATAAATTTACCTCATTCTCTAAAGGCACATCATAACTCTCTTCTTTATATAATATATCTAATAATCAAAAACACAAATCATAAGTTCAGTTTTTGCAAATTTTAATTACATAATTCCACAGGAGTTTTCCATTCAGCAATAAATGTAGATTTGTCTTTTCTCTGTTCAAACAGATTAGTTTGGCCATCTCAGCATTTTATCATCTTCGCCAAATATTCTGCATTGTAGGCATTGTCAAATCTTTTCATCTTTGTACATACAATAGTCTTGTTGCAGTTATCATATGCAAAAACAAAGTTCCATGAAATTTTTCCAACTACATGTCCATCAGTCTCAAGAGAGTATTTCTGCCCTCAAATGCATATTCATTTTAAAAATTCTCTTAATCAAATTCAATCTGTATTTGAATCCAAAATTTTCTAGCTTTTTTACATATCCACCAAGCACGATAAAATGTTCCTTCTTGTGGTTCAAATTGCTAACATAACTTTAAAATATCTTTATACATTCTAAGCAATTTCCTTGGTGACATATACCAATGATACATCATTTTTAAAAAGTTCTGTGAAAGAATATAAGATAATGTAAATTATGCATACTGCACGAAGAGTTGATTACATAGATTTAGTAATGATTTGAAGTCCTTTTCTTATATTTTTGGAAGTACTTATGGTCCCAAAACTGCACAATATAGAAGATATTTAATTTGTAGTATTTTTTTCTTATTTGAGGCATGTCTTTGATTATTACAGTAACCCTGATGTTGTGCGGGAGTTCTTGGCAGATTTGATCATTTCTGTTAATTTGTTAATGCTGAAAATAGCATGAAAGAAACATGCTTGTTATGGTGTGCTACTGAATCTATTGTAGCAATAAAAAAGTGGAAATGTCACAAAAAGTCAGGATGTAGCTGCAACCATAATATCAAAGCCCATCCGTTTTTAATGTATGTCTTATTTTTGACTCCTGTAAAATGGGTCAAAACTTTAATTGCAGCTACTATCATGATTTGGGGGGGGAATTCTTCCCCAAGGATGCCTCTGGAGGAGAATAGCTCTGCAAACAACTGCAATTAGTTACACGGGGAATTGTTTTTCAGGAGCTGCAGTTCATAATATCCTTTTGTGTGTGGAGAGAAAACAATAGTTGCAACCAAAATAAAATATTATTCAAAGATAAACACAGACTATGGGATGCTCATAGTTTCTTAGGAACAGTTTCAGTTGCTTTAAAGGCTTAAGAATCTCTTCAAAAGTGTTAGAAATAGGTTGGGAGACAGTGTTATACGAGATGTTTCCTTCTCAAAAGTAGATCTATAGAAAAATGTGTAACACACATGGTGGAATCTTAGCAAAGCCAGAATATACAGTACTATGTTATTTAATCATTTATATTTCTATCTGACAGCATAAATAGCTTTCTGCAACATATTACTTATTTCTCACCAGACATGTGTAATGTGATGATTAGAGCACCAGACTAATTATATAAAAGTAGTTTTCTCTATATATTACTTCAGCAATCAATTTTGGAAAGAAAAATGAGTTGTAGGTAAACGTGACTGAAACAGAATAAACAATATGTTTAGTTCCATCATTCAGTTTTTGGATTCTAATTTCAACCTCAACCTGTTACTCACGTTTTCAACCATCCTTCCATTTTCTTAAGATTATTATTTCACTAGGACTTTTTCCTGTGGTTATAATTTGAATCACCCTGGGGAGTTCTGTTAGATAATTTTCTCAAAACAATCTTTTTAAATTATTCAAATTTCTGGTTATTCTTATTGGATTTGAAATACAGCTTTTATAAATTTTTTATGAACAATATACAAAGAGGCAAAAAAAATGCTTGTTGTTTTACAAACAAAACTCAGATTGCTTTTAATATTTATATATCAAAGGAACCTTTTGTTTAGGGAATATCTTTGTAATGGAATCAATCAGGAGTCTGGTAGCATCTTTCCTGACAAATGCATTTGATTAAAAAGAACAGGCCTTCAGGATGTGACTTTTAATCAAATGGGTTCATCAGAAAAGGTGTTTCCAGGCTCCTGACTTCTGGCCATCATAGACCTAACAAAGCTGCCTTCCTACATAGTGGCATCAGTGTGTTCATTTCTCCTATTACTGAATTAATTATAGGATCTTCCCAGTGACCTCAATGGTTAATGCCCAGCAGAAAGTACAGAAATTTAGTGCTTTTGATCACTTAGAGTCAATCATGCAGACTAAATAATTGAAGAAACACTAGCAAAACAGCATAGCAAGGCAATAGCTATTAATAGCAAAGTTTAATAGTTTAATTAAATATATCTCAGCAAAGATTACCCAGCCTAACATCTCAGTCCCTCTTCAAATAATTTGACCTCAAACACAATCTCTCCTGAATGTTTCCAGCTGTTGAAAGGCATCTGCCTATGTCCCAAAACAAAGTATCAGGATAAATGTGGTCAACAAGGCCCCCCTAATTTTAGATCTTATCCAGGAGGAGGGCGCAGACCTGGCAGGTATCACCGAGACCTGGTTGGGCCCAGAGGGAGGGGTCCCTCTAGTAGATATGTGCCCA
>JAOYMU010000283.1:48122996-48133430 GCA_025802295.1 Psammodynastes pulverulentus
TTGATGCAAAGCCCCGAGTCCACCGGGCACATCGGCATGGACGGCAGCCTTGAAATGGCCGCCGCCCAAAGCCACCTTGTCCCTGGAAGCCTTAGGCGAGCCAGCATTGGCACCCGGCCCTGGAATTCGGCCGGTGGCCCCTGGCTAAAGTCGCCCTAAACCGGCGGACACCCCCAAACCAGGGCGCCCGGCCCCTAAGGGCCTCCCAGGCGGCGGGTTTCAGGCGCTGAAGGTAGAGCTCACCTTTCAGTGTCCTGTTGCCGCTGGGACCGGAAGTCCAACCTTACCTGTTTTTCTTGAGCTCCTATTCTGGTTTCAGCTACACCTTATATGTTTTATAGTTGAGTTAAAGTATTGGCAAAAGATGGTTCACTAACTGTATTCCCCTACATAAGTTCAATTTAGAGCATATAGGGAAATGGTGACTAAAAGGCAAAATATGCATCATGGTTATTATATGTGTACAATACAATAGGTCCAAAACCGTTGTAGGAAGCCATAATCCTTCAATTAGGAGTATTTAAAATATTTTTCATTTGCTGGAAAGCAGAACCCTCCTCTAGTTCCACAAGGTATGGAACAACTACAGGTAGTCCTCAACTTATAACAATTAAGCCCAAGGAAGTTGCTAAGTGAATTTTACCCCATTTAATGACTTTTTTTTACCACAATTGTTAAGTTCAGCGAATCATGTAGCCATTAAGCAAATCTGGCTTCCCCCTTTGACTTGTTTGTGGGAAGCAAGGTGGTAAGTCGCAAATGGTGATCACATGACCCCAGGACACTGGAACTGTCATAAATACATGCCAGTTGCCAAGCACTTGCATTCTGATCATGTGATCATGGGGATGCTGCATCTGCCATACGTGTGAAAAATGGTCATGTTACTTTTTTAAGTGCCTTTGTAACTGTAAATGGTCACTAAATTAATTGTTGTAAATCAAGGACTACCTATACTTAAAAGAGTTTTCCCATGCACATCTGATGCACTGCACGTAGTTCGAAGGCATCATGGATTAAAGATAGTTCTTACCTTACCTTACCTTACATTCACATATTGTATATGCACACATGATATTGACAAATCCATCTATAATTTGTTAGCTATTTCTGTTCATCAGAGAGACTGAGCAGTTCATTCACTGCTGATATGTATGGAACTGGTTATATGTATAATGCATCTGTTGGGGATGCACAAGGGATAAAAATAGTTTTAATATTATAGTGGTAGCTTTATCATGCAACCATCACATAGAAGCAATCATGTGAATGTGCAGTTTTACATTTGGAAAAGTGAGTTATTTTCAAGAGAAGCTGGCTGTATATACCAAAATTCGAAATGTATTGGACAGTGAAATGAAAATAGCAAACCCTTTGTACGCTGCAACCCAATTTTAAGCACAGGCACTAGATAAAAAGTTGTAAGAGAAAACATAATTATTCTTCAAAGCTGAAAGCTTAATTCACCACTGATGTGCAATTTACTATTGGTAGTGGAACAGTAAAGGGCAAAAGGGCAGCACAAAAAAATCATTATGCATAATACAGTTCTTTTCATATAAAGGTTTATATTTTTCAGCACAGAATCTTTGATGAGATCTAGGCACTTGTGTTACAGACTAAAGATAGTGATTTATTCTGGGGGGATTGAGGGCAATGACTATTCTAAGATATATATAGCAAATGATACGGCTACTATCTCTCTAGGCTACAAAAATAAAAATGACAACTGAATAACACAGAGAGATACCAAAAACTGTTATTCTTCCAATTATCTCAATATTTGTTGGAACCAACTTGGCTATGCTTGCAAAAACTGAAAAATACTTCAGTGGTGTTGTTCTTTGTTTCATTTTCTAGAAGGCTTAAAAAGAGACAAGGGAGCTTTTTCCCAAATCTGCTCCTAACCAGAAGAAAAAAAGAAATTGAACGGGTCAATTCAATTCAGTTTATTATAGTCATAGAAGACTGATTGAACAGATAAAAAGCAGCAAGAACTTTGGGAAGAAGTAAATGCAACATCTTGGAGTTTAAGATACTACAGAAATTAAAACTGGAGTATAGTTGTATATGCATACCAGATTTCAGGGCAACCAATTTCATCAAGTTAAAAGATGTAATAGGTGACAAGGTACCTCTGGTCAAAATGAACATAGTTTGGTTGGGGACTTAACAAAAATGCAGTATAGAAGTTCAGTTGCAAACCATTCACATGAAAAATGAAAAGGTTGCATGGGGATTTTTTAACTGAGCTAAGCATTAGAAGAAGATATATAGAGAATGCAAGATGGACATAATCACCAAGAAAGCTAACCAGAAAATAGATAATATCTTCATGATGACAAAAAAACAGAAAAGCTAAAGTATATAAATGGAACTTAAACAAACAAGAGAAACTTAAGTGCAATAAAATGGATGGTGGAGAAAAGTAAAAAAATAGACAAATGTGGATTGGAGCCATTGCTCAAGAAGCTAGAAAATAAGACTATCAAATACATAGATAACACATAGAAACAGATTATGGGAAACATGTTAGAGGACAGTACCAAGATTCAAGAAGACAGGCTGAAAGAATGGGTCAAACCAAGATTATTTTCAATGAAAAACTGAAGACTTTCATTTGAGTAGGAAAAGTCAAATGCATGAATACAATATGGGAGAGACCATAAATAGAAAGCAGTGAACATAGAAAGGATCTACGTACCTTGATAAATCACAAGCTGAATATGAGCCAATAGTGTGATGAAGCTGCTGCTGCTGCTGATGTTATGCATTCAGTTATGTCTGACTCTTGGCAATTTTTGGCCAGGTCTCTCCACATCTTCCAATCTGGTACTATGATACTTCTTCAAATTGTTCTATGCTGTGGCTGGTATAAGCTATGATAATGATGATGATGATGATGATGATGATGATGATGATGATGATGATGCAGCTATAAAAACCCAAATCATCTACCTTGACAACATAGAATACAGTCAAGATCAAGAGATGGAATTGTTCTCTTTCTGTTCTGTTGATCACAGAACATACCTCTGAATATTGCATCTAGTTCTGGTCTCATTTTAGGAAGAGTATCATCAAACTGTAATGTTTAAAAGATAGGAATCAAGATGATAAGAAACCAAGAACAAAAACTTTACGTGTAATAGTTGGAGACATCGTTTTTATTATTTGCGGGAAGGAAGACTGCAGGAAAACATGATAGCAGTTTTATAAGTCCATTAGATCTGAAGGGCTAAAAGACATGGTAGATTTCTTCAGTGTTGTTTCAGTAAAGAAGATAAGAAATAATGTGTTTAAATTACAAGAAAGAAGATTTAGATTAGAGCTATTCCACAATGAAAAAGACTGCTGCAGAAGACTGGACATTTCTTCACTGGAGATGTTTAAACAGAACTTTGATGGCCATTTCTTAGGGATGCTGTTCTGTAGTAGTAGATTGGATAGGGGCCCTGACTACAATATCTAAAATTCTTTTCAACCCAACTGACTTATAATTATGTGATGAAGTAATATATTTAGCTTCTGGAGTTTGTTGTTTCACCAATTCAGTTTCCATTCTTCCCCTTAAAATAATGATAGTGCTCTCCCTTTTAGAAGAAGACCAGTAAAAATATAAGAATCTCAGCTTACATTTTTCAGGTTCGTACTTGTAAAATAAAAGATGAACATACTAGCCTACTTCTCTATTTGTCTTCCTTTTCTTAATACATAGTTAGGCTGATGATTCTGCCTGTTACTCAGCCGCCTCTTAATTCATCTTTTGAAGATTGATAAAGTGACTGAAACTGTAATTCTAAAACCTCCTAGCTAGAATAAGATGTATTGACTTAGAATAAAAATGCATATGATTGAACTGTACATGCCGTCTCCCATCCCCCATCTCTTAGTTGCTGGAGGGAGGGAGGGCCAAGGCTGACAGCTTGGCAGGTTCATATACCACTCATTTCAGTGATAAAGGTAGATTCAAAGTACTATTAATAGATTGTGCAGTCCTTCTTATAGGCTGCGCTTGTCTTTTCTTTTTCTATATTTGTCTTCCTACTCAAACAATTCCTTGAAAAGGTAATGTCTATGAAACTAATGTAAAGCTGTAGTTTAAATCTATCAAGGATCCCCAGAGGAAGTATATCAAGCAAACTCTTTTGTATTTCTTTGTGCCCCTTTTGTAATAAGTAGGAACAAGAAAGAAGTCCATGATGATATAAGAATTCCTAGTGAAATATCTGTGTTAATGATTAAATGTTAATTAAATGTTGTTATCTCTATTAAGTAAGACCAAGAGGCATATTGTAAGAGTAGCAATGTCATTGATTATCATATCAAAAGCCAAATTTAAAATAATGTTCTCTCTTTAATGTACAAAAAGAAGAAAACATTGAAAGACATAAAGAATGTCTCAAACACTTGAAAGATAGGTCAGAACTTAGTGTTGCTAAGATCGTGGGAAAAGGGTATGTTGTTATATATTTTATGGTTTACCAATTTTATTATTTTTCAGAAAGGTCACAGCTGTATAAAAAAGAATCCAATTTTATTTAGTAGAAAATAATTAATTAAAACAGTCAAGAATATAAAGCCACCTTCCTAAAACAAGAGAATGAAAAAAGGAAAAAACATATTTTAAATGTTTATTTTTAAGCAGTACAATGACCTTGGGAGGAGCAATCACACTGAAAATGCCTGGGTGAGCAAGTTTATATTTGGTGACATTACAACCCTTACGAAAAATGAAGAATTGGATGACTAAGATTCTCAATAATTAGAAATTGAACTTACCACCTCAGGGACAATGATTCAGTTGAGACACAGATTTGAAGAGAGAAAAATAATTGTGCTTGGTGCCTTGAGGTAGAACCTCTCAGTGCACTTTTCAGGTCTCTTGGGAATTGGATTTCATAGAATAAGTAGCCTAAAGATCAAGTTCCAAATGAGATTAGGTGACATTGTTAGTCTAAAGCCCAACTCACTGAAAGCAATTGAACAATCAGTCAGTAGTATTTTTGCTTCTATATCCATCCCATCTTGTTTCCCCAAAGGTGAGCTGTACTGAAGAACATGAAGCTATGAAATCAACAGTCTCGAGCTGCACTTAATAAACAAAGCATTTAACTCGCTTCCGCTCCATGTGATACTAATGAGTAGCTTTAACTAGGTCTACCATTGCTTTTATAGACAGATTCCTGCCCTGCCAAGATCTTTGTTAGAGAAAGAAATACAGTATGGGAAGCATTTTTTTCAATATTGCACCAGTGGGGGGTAGTCCAACTTATTTATGCATTTATTTATTGACCCCTGTGCAGCTACTAAGATCAAAAATAATGTGTCCATATTAAAAATGGCAACTTTGGAAAGGATGGGTTTTTTTTTCCTTGAGTAGCTCTGAAGATCTTTGCAAGCAGCACATTTACTAGAATTAGAGGGGGCAGAGAAGATTGAGGCCTTCATTGGTTGAAAGGAAAATGAGGGGGGAAATAAATTCCTCCAAAAGCCAAAACACCCCTCCAAATACAGATAGTCCTTGATTTACAGCCATAATTTGAAGTTTGAAGTTACAATAGCACTGACATATGGCTATTGCAGCCTCCCTACAGTTGCATGATCAAAATTCAGTGGTTTGGCAATCAACAAGCATTTAGAGCAGGGGTGCCCAAGAGGTCGATCACGATCGACCGGTCGATCGTGAAGGGCCTTCGGGTAGATCGCATCGGGAGCTTGGGGAACATGTGCGGAAGCATGGGGGGAGCGTACACATACGTGGAAGCGTTGGAGGAGCGCGCGAGCGCGTGTAGAAGCGTGGTGGAAGGAGCGTGCGCATGCACAGAAGCTTGGGGAGAGCGCAGGGGAAGGAGCGTGCACATAAACAGAAGCTTAGGGAGAGCGTGCGCATGCGCAGAAGCGTGGGGGGAAGGCACGTAAAAGCACAGGGGGGAGGAGCATGCGCATGCGCGGAAAGCTGGAGGTGCGCGCTTTTCTTTCCGTCGGGTAAGTCAATCACAAGCCTACAAAGTGTGGGCACCCCTGATTTAGAGGTTGAAGCATCCCAGGTTCACATGATTGCCATCCTAGCTGGCTTACAACAAGCAAAGTCAAGCTGAATTCATTTAACAACCACATGACTCATTTAGCAGCTGCATTAATTCACTTAACAACCATGACAGAATAGTTCATAAAATCAAGCACTGTTTTACTGTTTCCATTTTACTTGATATAAGCTGCCCGGAGAGTATTCCTACATGAGATGGGCTGCAGATAAATTTAACAAATAATAATATGATATTTGTTGAACAGTTAAACAGATAACTGATTAAAATATGGATCTGTATTTAATATAGAGGCAATTCCTCAGACTTTTTTTCTTGCCCAAGTGAATCTTTGAAAATGGACTCTAGCATGAGTCCAAAAGCTTGGAAGAATAAATCTCTGGTCCCGGTGACAGACCCAAATTTGATCTTTATAGTTCTTAGTGCTTTAAATCCACAATTATAATAAATTCAAAATTAGTACCTCTGAACTATTTATTTACTTTCAATACTCTATCACTGGCAGAATTTCATCAGAAATCGACCAGGCTCAACCTCTTTTGCAGCAACCCATTATGTGAGTTCCTTTTCATGCCTGGAGCAGAGATTATATATCTGGAAACATTACTTCAACTTTAATAGAAATCTGTAAAATTGTACAATGGATTTGTTTGCAGCTGTTAGCTTGATTTAAGTTTGCATTTTCAAATGAAAGAAACAGACTTAAACATTGGACCCTATCTAACAAAATGAAATTCAGCGTAGAAAAAAAGTCTTACACTTAGACAAGGAAAAGCAAAAGTACACGTACAGATTAGGTGAAACCTGCCTTAATAGCAGTAACTGTGAGAGGGATCTTGGAGTCCTAGTGGACAATCAATTACATATGAGCCAGCAGTGTGTAGCAGCAATCAAAAAAGCCAATGCAATCCTTAGTTGCATTAACAGAGGAATTGAATCAAGATCACGTGAGGTAGTAGTACTGCTCTATAAAGACTTAGTAAGTCCACACCTACAATACTGCACCCAGTTTTGGTTACCAGATAATAAAAAAGATGTTGAAACCTCTAGAACAAGTGCAGAGAAGAGCAACAAAGATTATTAGGGGCCTGGAGGTTAAAACATATAAATAACAGTTATAAGAACTGGGCATGGCTAGTTTAGTGAAGAGAAGGACTGGGGTGACATGATAGCAGTGTTCCAAAATTTGAGGGGCTATCACAGAGAAGAGGGAGACAACTAATTTTCCAAAGCACCCAAAGACCAGACAAGGAACAATGGGTGGAAACTGATCAAGGAGAGATTTAACCTAGAAATAAGGAAAATTTTTCTGACAGTCAGAACAATCAACCAATGGAACAGCTTGCCTTCAGATTTTGTGGGTGCTTCATCACTTTTAAGAAGAGACTGCACAGCCACTTGTCAGAAATGGTAGAACTCTCCTGTTTGAGCAGGGGCTTGGACTGCAAGGTCCCTTTTAACTCTGTTATTCTAAGGTTTAGAACAATAAAAAGTGAGGTTTTTCAGCCTGGACAAGACTCTTTGAGTCTATTTTCCTGAATATTAGTAAAACTTCTCCCCAGAAAATTAAAATCGATTATTCATAACTATTGCCTGAGATAAGAGTTATTCAGGAGAGGAGAGTAGTACAGCAGATATGTGGAGGTCTTTTTTCAGTCACCATCAAATTGTAATCTATAAGTCATAAACTGGATGTATTGATAGTAGGGCCAATGGGCTGAATCTAATCGAATATAGTACAGCATTATACACTAGCGACAGTATGAATCTGATGTAGTGGTATCTTCTGTTTTGTGTAATCAGAAAGTATCAAGCTTGGTAGAGTCATGAATGTTTTATTATTTCACCTTTAAAATATATTTTTTCTCATATACCTTGTATTGAAACATTGTTTAGTGGACTTTGGGTGTAAAATATAAAATTTCCATCTGAATATACCACCCAAAAAAAAGGCATGTCCACTACTTCCTAAACACGGCACTGCAAAAATGCAGAATAAGCCACCCACATTAAATGGATATGGTTTGCATCAGTTTGCATCACTGATACTATGACATGATTATACAATGAGGAAAATCATTGCAATGACACATACTTTGTCATTTAACAACTATTTGGCAAGATTGGAGGTTTTTGTTTTTTTGTTAGTTTGAACCAAGGTTATAAAATCATGAGGGTTGTTTTGCCTTTTAATTCTCTTCTGATATATCAAGAACAGAGAAGCAGATATAAAGCTGGTATGGATTGATGAGGTGAAAGGAGAAAATAAACATTATTTATGTGTTTCATATTTGAACTGATACACAGAGCCATTTTAAACAGCCAACTCACCTGGTGCTTGTAAAACAATTCATTCACTCCATTTGTGATCTTGACTGGGATTCCACCAGTTACTGTCTTTACATTTGCCAAAATCCCACCACAACGGACATATCAGCCATGAAAAACAAAGAAATATGGATTCTGCATTTTAACTGAACAGTGAAAAACTATACAAGCTCCCAATTTAATATCCTATATCAAAACCAAGTACCTTCAATGCATCTTGCGACATTCTGTTCTGAGCTGAAGCTATAGCCTTCACCATAATGTCTGATTTTGCAAGATGCCATGGGGGGACATAATACCTTCTTCCTAATCAATTCAATTCAATTTTATTTATGGTCAAAAGGCCCTAAAGCGCTTCCTAATCATAGCAATGCTTCTTTTCTGACTCCCCAAAGAGTCCCCATAGAGTCAGCCAATCTAATGTTGTCCCACAACATTTTTGAAGATTAGTGGTGTGTACACGCAAAGAACAATTTCTATAAGCAAGCCACTTGGAAGTTTTTCCATTAAGGAGATAACGAAGGAAGGCGAGATGATACAGGACCAGCTCTGATCATTTGTGTCAGCTGTTTCTTGACTTATTTCTCTTCGATCTGTGGAGAATAGAAGTAAACTAGTCCCACATGATTACTGCACAGCAGCAAAAGCCTCGGGAGTCGGGAGAAACACAATTCAGAAGATTGTTAGGTTTTATACAAGTGTTATAGGTCTGTCAATAATGAACCAGTCAGATCTTTTTCCTCATGTTCATTGCCATAGTATTTATGAATTATTGCAGAGTTTATCACAACAGACAACTGATATGGCCACTGAAACAATGACCCAAGAAATCTGGGAAATAATTTCTTAGACATGGAAAAAAAAAACTTCCCACACTATAATTTTTCCTAATCACAAAAATAGGCAAGGCAGTCTTACAGGCATCCAAGGCATGACACATTGTATTGCATATGCACACACATCATTATGCTTACCTTTGTATACAGAACTATGTAGACAATAATGCTAACAGTGTAATAGATACAAAAAGAAAAAGAAACTCATTATAAGTTATCAATAATGTAATGGGTATTTACTTACCTGCCCAAATTGGGTTTTCAAAAAGAGACCAGAGAACAATTTATCTCATATGTTATTATAGGTTCTCTTAAGCAGGGGATTGGACTAGAAGACCTCCAAGGTCCCTTTCAGCTCTTATTATTCTATGTTCAAGATATGTTCAACTATATATTTTGTTCTGCAAGTCCCATCATACCTGACACATAGCAATTGAATCTTATTTAGTTGAGTATCTTGTTGCAAAATTTATTGAGGGATCAAATAAGCAGAAGACAAGACTAATCTAGGCATTTTTCTTAAACTTGGTTTAAATTAAGTTGACCTTCAATTCCTGGAGCCTCCAGCCACAGGAATCTCAAACTATGTGTCTCTTCTGGAAATCAAGACCAGTTTGAGCAGAGTGCAGTTTGGTAGGAGGAATCTATCCATTTTACATCAGGGAGTATAATCACTGGCACAATTTCCTTGCCCTGGTCAAAATAACTGTTGACTTGTTAAGCAGAACAAATAAGAATGCTTGGAGTGTGGTCTGGCAGGACTGTTCAAGCCTCATAGTGTGCACACTAAAAGCTGGGTTGCTATCAGAATTTGCTCCTGCTCTGCCTGGACATATAGTCAGGATTCTATAGCCTCTTACTATTAAGAGCAAAATACCTACTATGAAGAAGTTCCATTAAGTTCAGTGGCATTTATTTCAGATGTACATTATTGTATTTTTAACAACCCTTTAAGGATTTACTGTGCATTTGAAAGAGTTAGTTTTGTTGCCAACTCATTACATTTTTTTGTTTTGACTGCAGCTGTATAGTATCTACACTATTTCAGTGTGGTGTGATCTACTTGTTTCCTGGGAGAAAAATAAATTTTCTATCTTTTTATTGAGCAACAAACAAGACCTTCCATAAGTTACATAAATAACAGAAAATGCCAAATGAGTTTAGAAAAGCAAAACTCTGTGGCGCCCTCTTTTTCAATACCCCCCCCCCCCGCATAGTTGAGG
>JAOYMU010000283.1:48169895-48180957 GCA_025802295.1 Psammodynastes pulverulentus
CTCCCTCTGTTGAGATATCACCTGCTCTTTTGCAGAATTGTTGGTTGGTGGTGATCAGACCTTAATATATCTTCATGGTGCTAAATTTCATCATTCTATAACTTCAAAAAATATCTCTGATCCTTTTGTTTATTTTTGTTTTATTACAGTAAGAGACAAGAGAAAGTATTGTTTTTCTTTTAAAATATTGTTTTTTTCATCTTCCAATTTCTTCCCTTCATCTTTGAGATCAAGCATGATTAGCACAGATGCATTACTTTATTGTTTTAATAATCTACAATATCTCAGGCAAGCTGTCATCAGGATCCAAAATATGCGGCTTGGAGTGAACTAGAAGACCTAAATTTGTGTTATTGTGAATAATATATTGGTATTGGTAATTTTTAATAGCAATTCTACATATCTCAGACAATCTCTGAGACTCAGTTCATTTTAAAAGTAATTGCTCTAAGTCAGGAGTGTCAAATTCGCATTCTGGCATTGTCATGTGACATATCATGACTTTTTCCCCCTTTGCTAAACTGGGTGTGATCAGGGTGTGATGCATCTGGCCTGTGGGCCACGAGTTTGACACCCCTGCTCTAAGTGTTAAGTTTAAGAAATTCAAACCCCCCAGATTTGCTTAAATCCAGTTAGCAGCTATGAGGGGGTTGTTATGCTTTGGAATGAAATTCCATTCACTAACCTGAAATGCCATGCACTTTTACTCAGTAGTATTTGGTCTCTGACTTATTAAGAATGGCCTTGTAGGAATTACATTAAAAAAAAACATAGGTTATAACTACAGTTAAAAATTGCTGCTAGTGAAATATGACTTACATAAGTTACTGCTACCATATCATTCATGCTGCCTTTTCTGCCTATGTTTGTGGTCCAGAATCATGACTTTGTGGATGAGCAAACCTATGAAGAAAACTGTATGGAGGTTTCTACAATCAACCGGCAAACTAGCCATAGTCCTTCTCTTTCTTCTCAACAAGGAGTGACAAGTTCTTGCTGTTCCCGACGACATAAAAAGACATTCCGCATCCCAAACACCAATATAATCAGTAGCCGTCCAAGTAGTGTCCAAGAACTCAGCACTATTCAGATCAGATGCATGGAAAGAACACCTCTGTCAAACAGGTACTTCAGTTGTAAAAGTGTTCCTAGATAGGTATAATTGATATATTGTTCAAATTTCAAATATCAATTATGTTCAAATTTGCCAGGGCAAAAAATTAGAAGATGTATACATGAGTGTTTGTATTTGCTGTGTGTCAAATAATAACCTCTACTACAAGGGAAAGCAGCATCTGTTGTACTCATATCATGACACGGGTCCCTCCAAATAAAGGTAAAGCATAATTTTAAAAAAATTTAAAAGGGGCAGAAAATGTATTTAATCTAGGAATTTGGTGGATACCTTTTAAATTGCTGGTGCTAAACTGTCAAGCTATGTCTAGAGCATTCTAGAAAAAGCCTTTTCATGCTTAAATTGTAGGATAGAAGTGAATGAATTTCTTTAAAATGAATATTCATTACATGATTCTTTTGTGTAAAATGTTGAGCCTTTCTGGCAGTACTTTTTTCATTATATCTGAGTTCCAGTCCCACCTTGGGCATGAATGACTAGCTGGGTGCCCTTGGAACAGCCACTCTCTCTCAACCCAACTCAAGTTACAGGATTGTGAGAAAAAAAAGAGAATGAAGAAGTATTAGGTATGTTCGCTACCTTGAATTATTTCTAAAAATAATAAAGGCAGAATCTAAATAAACAAATAATATAAAGTCTTCTGTATTTATGACCTGACCAACATAAATCTCGGATTCTTTTCTGACATACTAGAATTGAATAAAACCCTAAAGCAGATGGAATGTTTATATGATTCGTTTCTATTTATTGTTCTCTTATCTCTAGTCGATCCAGTTTAAACGCCAAAATGGAAGAGTGTGTAAAACTAAACTGTGAGCAGCCTTACATAACCACAGCAATAATCAGCATCCCAACACCACCTGTGACTGCCCCGGAAGGAGACAATAGACAGGATTCTCCAGAGTATTCAGGAGGAAACATCGTCCGAGTATCTGCTTTATAAAACAGGTAGAATAAAGACCATTGAGTAGCTGTCAAGATTCAGAAGAAGGAAGGCTATGTCTCTGAGTTAAGCAGAACAGCCACAGATAATTGAAGGATTCCAGAGATATGAAGTATTCAAAGTTTTCAATATGGAACTGTGTGCAGTGAACAACCAAATGCAATTTCTATATGAACTGGACCTTTTCTGGAATAAACTCTTGTGTGACTCTTTTCGTTTACTGTACGAGCACAATGAAATGTCTCCCATTAAAGCTTCTTACCATGGGGATGTAGAAAACAATCTTTTTAATAAAATACCTTAAAAAAACAAAAACAAACACAGACCACCATTCAGACAGTTTTTTCCAGCCAAATGCAAAATTAAGGATGGACCCAGTTTTGATAACGTGTTCTCTTTTTTCCTATTGATAAACCATGAACTCATCTATCAGCTAGAGAGAGAAATGGCTCATCCAGTATGTATACTGATTGAAAGAAACAATTTCATATGCATGTGAAAATTCTTTGGAGCTGTGACCTGAATTTACTTCTGTTGTTTACTTCAGACTAGGCATGATAACATTTTACTGTAAAAAGCGGGCATTTCTGTGCACTTATAAAAACTGATTGTTAATGTTCCATGGTGTACAAATAATTTGCTGGAGAGGGGTGGGATGGGGAGAGAAAAATTTCATACTCAAAACACACATTAGTGAACTTGAGGGGTTCAGTTTGTTTAGTATTTATGATTGTTTTCCCTTGCTTCCTCGGTACTGTTACAACTGCAATAATTCAATATACGTCTGTTGTATCAGAAATCAGTCTTTTATTTATATAACTGCACAAAGTCAGCTATAAAATAAAATCCCACGTTAATAAATCAATACATTATGAAACATGAGACAGTTTAATGTTTTAAACATTTAAGGCCAACAATGATTCTGTCAGCCTTTATTTTTCCATTATCCTACAATTCTTCAAAGCCAATCTTCGCTTTTCGTTATTTGTTTTGTTCTCGTTTGAATGCAGTTTTCTTATGTGTTTTTTTAAAAAACCTTGATCTACAAGCACCATTCTATAGTGTATGTTTTCTGAACTAATTAAGTCTTCCTAATGTGATGTTACAATGTAGCTGACATCTGATATAAAACTAACATGGTGTAGCAGTAAAGTCCTCTAAAACTGCTATATAATGATGTTGGATAAACTAAGCACTGGAAGTCATGCAGATACGATTTGCTGGAGATTTCATAAATCTGTTCATCAAATCTGTTCTGAAGCATTGGATCAGATAGCTTAACGGACATTCGCAGTGGAGTTTGAAAAAGTCAAGATGGCCACCGTGACTACATCATCAAGGCCTGCCCCTTTTTTGCATGAGACGCCATTGCAGGATTAGCCCCATCTTTACTTTTTTAAGTCTCTCCCTTCGTGGATGTCCATTATTCTAAAATGGATTACAATTGAAATTAAAGCTTTAGATCAGAACTACAAGAGTGTATTACCATATGATCAGTACATATATTTTATCATGTAGTCTTTTTGTTTCACTATCTAAAGGATTTTTAAAATGCTGTTTTTTTCAAAAACCCAGTTTCAAAAACCCAACTTTCTTTAACTGTTTCTTCAGTTATTGTTATCTGTTTAGGAATGTGATAGTTTCCTATTATTTCATCTTATTAAACAAAGCAGTTGACAAAATATAACTAAATCTGGAAAGACTTTCTAAAGAAATTGATATATGGGCCAATATGAAATTGTATTTAACCTGAGAAATGTCTTCACCTGAGGTATGGAAGAATGTCTATAAATGTCTTCACTGGTGTAATACTAAAAATTATACAGATAGTCCTCAACTTACAATAATTCATTTAATCACCATTCAAAGTTATGGTGCTGAAAAAAATGACTTTACAACCAATTATTACACAGTCCTCATGGTCATGTGATCAAAATTTGTGGACTTGGCAACCACCATTTATTGTTTTAATTTGTTTATTTTTATTTATTTATTTTTCTCCCATATTTATTATTTTTTTATAAATAATTCAAGATGGAGAACATATCTGATGCTCCTTCCTCGTCCTATTTTCCCGATAATGACCTGTGAGGTGGATTGGACTGAGAGAGAGTGACTGATCCAAAGTCACCCACTGTCATGAATTGACAATGGTCAGATGATTCACCATGATCTTCCCAGCTGGCTTCTGATAAGCAAAGCCAATGGGGGACACCAGATTCACCATGATTCACTTAACAACCACATTGATTTACTTAACAATTGTGACAAAAAAGATAACAAAACATCGAACACAACTCACTTACCAACTATCTTGCTTAATAATAGAAATTCTGGTCCCAATTGTGGCCATAGGTTGAGGACTACCCGTACATTGGATGTTGGTGATCAGACCGTTCTTCTGTTTCTAAACAATCTAGTTTAAGTTACCTGCAACACTTGTATTATTATGTGACCAGTGATGCAACCCAAAGCATCTCATTTCTGCAGTGTACTGGAGCAGGCCTTAGGGCAAGATATCCACTCCATAACTATGAATGGATTTGCCTGGTCTAGGTGCATTATTTAGGAGTGATTTTCCCGTGGGGGGGTAGGTAAACAGGTGAAACTGCAATAGAATCTGCAGTGGCTTTCTCAGAGACCAGCCCAAACAAGAACTAATACAAATGGATGCAACATCCTATAGCAATAGCAATTAACCTCTCTTCCTTTGAACAGTATGCCTTTCAATTGGACTGTTTCAGAGGAAACATAATATTTAATGCTACATTGCCACAGCAGTATAGAAGCACCCATGCAATTATTTTTATTACATTGACACTTTTTACTGCAGCATCTGGCTCTAAAATTGGTTAATATATTGCATGTCAACTTCCTATAAAAATGTAGTCACAAGGTAGATTCAAGATGAAAAATATCATTTTTTATCCTCCCTTTCCATCTTTTGGTTATTTATTCTTAGTAAAGAATAAAAATTATTACAATCACTATTTTAATATCAATTTGCGGTATATAAATCTAAATCTAAAGTGCTATTTGATGTCCTTGCCACACAGTGACTCTATTGAATGTTGTTTTGCAGAGTAACTCCCTTATTCTCTCAAAACCCCAGGACTATTTTATTCTTCCATGAAGCAATATTTTAAGTTACTGTTTAACTTTTTTTCCACAGCAGTTTTCCCCATTTTGATTATCTTTGCTCCTGCTGACTTCTGTCTTGACTTTTTGTATAAGGCATGCTACATGGCGAAGGAGTCCTTGATTTCACCATGCAAGACGTGCACATGTGCAGTGGATGTTTAATAAAGAGGAAAACAATAATTCAAAATCCCTACTCACATCTATACTTTTTTATTACTAACTCATTCTTTGTACTTTATGCTATAGGAATTTTGGGTTTTAATAACACCCAAATACTAAATACAATTTTCACCCCTTTCTTCTCTTGAAATATCACTGGGTACATTAATTACATTTGTGGATGCTATTTTGCAGACAGAAACTGACAGCCACAGACAGCTCCTGGTGAGCTGTATGCAGAAACAGATTTTATCACTGACCTGCTGAATTCAGTCCACAAATTAGCAATGGAGTGGTGTCCAAACTTCATGTCTCACAGAGGTTCCATCTATCCCCTAGCTTGTGCATAAGTTATTATTGATTTATGGCTACCAGAGCCTTACTACTACCTCTTTCTTTTCCCATATTTTTTTCAGTCAAGGCCAACTCTGTTCTAAATTAGGAGCTTTATAAGCCAGTTCTGACATTCCAGGATTTTAAAAGTTAGTCTTGGGCAATGCTTTATTTGAGAGCATAAATGGGAAAGCTGGAACACCAGTACTTAGAGAACAGGATACAGTCTAGCAGTATGTTTGTTTTGACTCCTCTGCTCTTGTGTTCAGTAAAATTTTGCATAATGCTAGCCACCCATCACACAGCTACTACTGTTTTCTCTGAAATGCAAAAACGAAACATTCTTTCAGTGTTTTAGGTGATTTAAATGCTGTTTTTTTTTGTAGTGAATGACTTGCGACTGTGTAAAATGCATCTGTACTGTAAATTAAATGTAATTATTTCTGTGTGTCATACTAAAAATTCAAGGTGTTTTTCTTTTTCTACTATGGGAGAGGAGAAATTTATCTTGTGTTTCAGAAGAACAATATAACAAGATGTGTTTTGCTAAATAAATCAGAGGTCCGAGGAATACTTAAATAAAACATCTGCATGCTTGAATGGGAAACTGGTTTTGCAATAACCTCATTCACAGAGAATTTTGTTTCTGCTTATATGTCAAATGATCTTGAATGAATGCAGAAAACCCTTGAGTAAAATTTATCTTGAAATTCAGTGTTATTCTTCATATATATAATTACAAAGTACCGTATCTTTGGAACTTTGGAACTCGCATCATTTTAAAGAATCAGGTCCAAAACATTGTATAGCTCTATGGGATATACAGCACACTTGCTTTCTAGTTTTATGAACCTAAGAACATTTAAATGGAAACTTTATGCTCAGTATAAGACTTATGCACCTACATTTATTTGCACTTTTCAGTAGGTGCAATGAAACTATATTAGTATGGCCAAACAGGAAATATAGCAAATTGGAGCTGTCGCCAAACTCTTATCAACTTCTCCTTGATTGCTCTTTATAAGCAAAGTGAAAATGCCTTTAGATGACATGTTGTCTGACTAGTCATCTTTGATTTCAGTAATTTCAGTAGGGCAGGCTGTGATTCTTGGGGTCTGAAAGAAGTTCAAAAAGGCACAATCAACTCAGCTAAGAAAACAAACCTTTTTTACCTAAAGACTAGCAAAGCAGTGTCCAAAAAATATGCTGCAGGTAGCTCTAGGTTCATAATAAATCCCTGGTTAGAAGGGAAAAAATCCCTAACAGCTAAATCCCATTAAAGCCAAAAGGAAATTGGAAGACAATTCTTTTAATGAATCAATGAATGAACAACACAATATAAAATATATGACAGTAATGTCTTTGTTTTCCTTCCCCAAAATGAAGTCCAGGGCAAGCTGGAACTATTTAAAAATCACAAGAGTACAAGCTTCCATTTATCCCTGGCACTTTCATCCTTTGCTGCTACTGATGGGAATTGTGTAAGAATAAAAACTTCACAAGTTCAATGCATCATGCTTGAGAGATAAAGCACATGGTCAATCACTTAAGAGCTAGAGTTCCCAAACATTTGCTTCAGCCCCATTCCTTTTCTATTTTCAGCTTGCAAAGAACAATGGGGGGATATCTAATTTTGACACCCAGACTATATCTCTCAGGAGACACAATAATTTCAACTGCCTGCTTATAAAATGTAGAAAAGTAATACAATTGATTGAAAAAATTAATTCTGTAGTACTTATAAAATACAGTAAAATACACTTTTTAGAATTCAATGAAAAATAGTTGCAACTTTTTTCTTGCAATCTATAAAGATGCTACTTTAATTGCATAAACAAGGACAAACTTAGATATTCCTTTAAAATTAAATTAGCAGATTTATGTGGCCTATGCGCAAGGAACCTAACTGGAATCAGGATATCTCTTTATAGAAGGAGCTTTTGATTTCTGCTGTGGTTCAAAATTGTTTCTCATTCTTTCCATTTTAATTGCCAAAATGTAATTTATTAAAGTTGTCTATTGAACCTTTTTGAGCTCAAGATGTTCAAATCAAAATATTACATGAGCAAATTGTTTAATCTCTTTTCTCTCCTACATCAGAATCCCAATTTGGATTGGCTCCCATGCATATTCTCTAAATAGAAGGAAAAAAACATAGGGGTTTTTTTTCAAAATAACCTGTTGTTTAGCCTATTGATCAGCTAATCCATGTTGTGTACTTACAAAATCAAAAGTGCAGAAGATACAAGTACTGTCATGAGATCAATCTTTGGTTCTTCATTTTCCTTGTTATTTTAGCGTTTTGGTGATGAGGTTGTACTAAGGACTAGTAAACAAGTGCAAATCTGATATTTTTAAACAGAAAAAGGTGTAAGTTTTCTGAAGGTTCTGTTTTAATTATTATTCCTTGCTTGAGGAAGCAGGTAAAAATCCAAAGAAGAAGATGGTACTTGACTAAATGATCTGGACAGATCAAAGAAAGGAGCCGAAGAACTAGATTTAACCGAGACAAATATATAAGGTTGTTCAGTTAGGAAACGGAAAGCAAATACAATGGGACATAGGAATATGAAACATTAGCGTGATATCTGGTTGCAAAATGTAGTTTTGGATTACATCAATACATCACATGTAATCAATGTTGTAGTTTACTCCTCTTAACCTTGGGACACAGCAATGGTCATAAGTATGAACCGGTGGCCAAGTGTCTGAATTCTGATCACATGATCATGGGGATGCTACAACATAGTGCTACCTTTGACCTCAGCCAAGAGGCTACCAGGAAAAGGACCTGACCAATGTTGTCCTCTTCTCCACCTCAACTGAGGAAGTGCCCCATCCCTTCTCGACAACTCAAAAGAGAAGACTGCTCTACAACTAGTACCTGCCACTCAACGGGCAATGAAGATGCCAGAATAACTCTTTGACCTACACCGTAGTTTCACATAAGCACCTCGTACGCGCCGGCTTTATTTAGGAGATCATTTCTCCACTTGGTGGAAAGAGAGTAAGTAAGTAAGGCTACAAAGGCAACTGGCCATGCTACACTCCAGATACATAGAATCCTAGGGTGGAAAGGACCTTGTAGGTCATCTAGTCCAGAGGTCTCCAACCAGTGGTCTGAGGACCACTGGTGGTCCGTGAGGAAATTTTGGTGGTCCGCAGCACACCCAGGTCGATAACCAATGGGCCAGTCCTGTGACTAGAGCTGAGAGCGGGAGAAAGAGAAAAAGAGAGAGAGAGGAGAGAGAGACAGACAGAGAGGAGGGAGAGAGAGATGAGAGAGAGAGAGAGAGAGAGAGAGAGAGAGAGAGAGAGGGAGAGAGAGAGAAAGAGAGAGGGGTATCCTAGTGAACCACCATTTCAGTATGAGCCAGCAGTGTACTGAAGCTGCCCCCAAAAAACCATTGCAGTCCAAAGCTGCATCAACAGAGGGATAGGATCAGGATTATGAGAAGTGATAGTACCACTATATACTGAACTAGTAAGACAACATGTGGAATACTACATCCAATTCTGAGCACCACAACACAAAAAGATGCTGGGGCATTATAAAGAATGCAGAGAAGAGCAACAAAGATGATAAGGGGTCTGGAGGCTAAATCGTACGATGAACAGATAAAGAAATTAGGTATGTCTAACTTAAGGAAGAGGAGTATTAGAGGTGACATGATAGATGTTTTCTGGTACTTGAGGGTAGTCACAGGAACGAGCAGGTTGACATTCTCCAGAAGTGCCTGAGACCAGGACAAGAAGTTGCTAAAAACTCATTAAAGAGAGATCCAATTGGAACCAAGGAGAAATTTCCTGACAATGAAGACAATTAAACAGTGAAACAGCTTGCCTCCAGGGTTGTGGGTGTTCCATCACTGGAGATTTTCAAGTGAACATTGGACAACCATATTTGTCTGGGATGGTATAAGGTCTCCTGCCTTGTGCAGAAGATTGGACTAAAAGACCTCTAAAGACCTCCTTCCAGATCTATGATTCTATGTATCCTGGGCAGGACTGAAGACTAGAAAGTTTTGGTCCAGGTTACCTACATTTTTATTTCAAAAGTAAAAGAAAACTAGTTACTTTTAAAACATTCTTTGGAAACATGGACTTCACTCAATAGACAGTTGAATCATTCTAGGAAATCAGTCCTGCCAAATTTCAGAATAATAAATCTAAGGATTTTGTCCAAGACTACCACTTTCAGTTTCAAGTTTTGGCACTATCAAATTAAGAGGAATAAAAGAAACACTTCATTAAGCTTTGTCTCATTTATTTAAATTTTATTTAAAATGTTGGGTGGGGTGTCTTCTGGGGACAAAGTAATGTTACCTTTTCAGATCATCATCTGTTGGAAATCAGCTAGACTAAAATTGAACAAAGGCAATACACAGAGACTGTTATACATACAGCATTCTTGTTTCTCATTTAGTCTGTTAAGGCTGTGAGGGAGTGTACCAGAAAACCAAACAGCAAGACTGCATAACATGTACATGTTTTGCTATTAATACTTTCAGCCCAGAAGGGTTTTGCTTGGATCAGCTGGACACAGTTATTTACAATCTCCTAGATGAGAGATTTTTCTTGCTTTTCACTCTTTTGGCTAAGATAAAGTGTAACTACATTTTTCTTAATAATAAAATTAGTTTGTCTAGTTCTCTGCCTAGTCCTTCTAGTTCTGGGTAATTTTTCATTAATTTCCTTGAATTATTTGCTCTACACACAGTCCTTTGCCTACTTTCCTTATCTTTTCTTTCTCCGTGTTATTACTTAGTAACATGTAACCTGTGCCTTACAAGTGCCTTACTGGGGTTTTGTTGTTGTTGTTGTTACTGTAGATAAGAGCTCAGGTAGCCAATATGAACTCTTTTCATTCTTTTTTTTTTTTTGTGCTCCTGTTGATCATTTCTGGTAATCTTTTATAAGGATGTCAATGCCCTAGTCTTTAACTGGATTACCCAGCAATAGGAGGTCAACATCACTTACTGAATCCGTATCTCATAGAAAGAGAGCATTGTGGTGGTTAAAGCTTGGTTGCCTCCATACACACGGCAGATGAATTCATTACCAAACCTATGAGGTTCCCTCCCTCCACACAAACTGCTTAAAGTGCCCTGTAAGAAAACCTATGCAGCGAGCTACATTGTAATGGTATGTAGGAATGACCATGGCAGACTGCTATGAAGAGAGGCTGCTTGGGGAAGAGTCAGATCAAAGAGACCATAGCCCAAGGCTGCATAGGAGGCGGAGCAAAATAATCAGGAAGGACCCTCCCTAACCCAGTGTTTCCCAACCTTGGCCCTTTGAGGATGTATGGACTTCAACTCCCAGAATTCCTCAACCAGCTATGCTGGCTG
>JAOYMU010000283.1:48182082-48193743 GCA_025802295.1 Psammodynastes pulverulentus
AAAACTAAGGTGCGTCTTATACTCCGGTGCGTCTTATAGTCCGAAAAATATGGTAGATTGCCTCTTTAACTTAAGTTTCAGCAAATAAACATATGGATAGAATTATCTCCTTAAGGTGAACATTCACACACACACACACACACACACACACACACACACACACACATATATATCTCACACACAAACAACTCACATACCTATCACATATAACAAATATACTTAAGTATTAATATGTAATTTTTTTCTTCAATCCACTTAATTTAATTTGAAAATTAATAAGTCATTAAAAATTAAATGATTCACATATTTCCTTAAACTAAACAAAATGATGCTGAAATAAAGATTATCCTCTTTACAAAAATCCAAATGTCCATATTGATAGCAATTCTATTACACATATACACACTTTATTATATACATATCTATCCCTGATGTTTTAGTGGCAATTACCACCATTATTTAGTAATAACAGTTGTCATGGGTTCTCCTTAAGCTGTTCTTTGTGCCTTTATTGTGAGACAAACCAACTATTTGCTTGCTTGCAGGATATGAGACTATGATATGAAAAAAAAATCCAGTGATGTTGGTGTTGTAATGCACAAACAAAAGAGGGAAGATCCAAAGATGCATGTGTTGGGAAATGATGTACTGTTAAGTAACTAGATTTCGTGCCTGGATTTCACTGATAGCTACATTCCAAATGCAAATCATACATCTGCTGTATCAGAGAGCATTTCCATCAGTACATCCTTACCATAGTGCTACTGTGAATTATTTTTTCTCACATGCAATTCAATGTGTGGATTAAACTAATAAAATTGTCATATTTTCAGAGGTTTTTTTTTTTAGGATTCCCAAGTTCAGGGTTTTCTCAGCTGTGATTAACAACTGCAAGGAATCAGATCTGAATGCAACATGTTCAATAATTGCGGCTTGCCAGTTTCCGTTCCTTGAAAATGAAATGGAAAAATCACTTAAATTATATGTAACTGTTGAACACTGATTGTCTACGGCCCTCTATCATTTGTGGAGCTTTCAGCACTGAAGACTTCCATCCTCAATCTAACAGAATTGTTGAAGTGAAAACTTTAAATAGGTGAGACCCTAAAATTATTCCTGCCTATTTTTTTCACTCAATATTATGAGACTAGTGTCTATTTTCCACATGGTGCATACAATCTCGTGAAAAATGGAGAATTGACCTTATTCTGTGAAATATTTTTAGCATTACAACTCTAGCAAGTTTTATGAGAAAAGAAAAACAATTATCCTTAAGAAAATCTTCAATCCGTGCCCTCTTTTCCATGACAGCGTAAAATGTAGTGCCCAGGATCCAAAATCATGGCTATATTCAAATTGTAGAAATCACAGCCTGGCAGATTGCGCTATAGTTCCTCCATTTCAAAGTGTGTGTTAAAGCTGTTTGCCATTGTGGTATGCTCCAGGATCCTTGTCAGGCTGGGTTTTAATAACTCCACAGAATGACACGACAGGTGTTGAGTGGCATCATTCTTCAAAGACAGCATTTGGTCTGTGCGTGGATCCTGGCGGTCATAATACAGAGCCCACACCAACGTAATTGTAAGGATCATAGCCAAAATTTGGGTAACTCCTATGGAGATTCCTAGAAATCGAAGCACCTGCAGCTGCTTAGTTCCTCTCAGGAATGTGTACATCTTTTTGTCACAACCCTGTGGAGCAAGAAAAGAAAATTCAGCATATCTATACTGTGCCCAGAGATGCATGAAATCAGAAATTCTGAGTACCTCAAATGGGGTAGCTATTCTCTAATTCTGACCAACTGACTCAGAGTGGTGTCATAATCTAGTCAACACAAAGAACAGCTTTATCAGATTTAGCTACCTACTTTAATATTTATTAAAAACCCATTCCTCGATATTATATATTAGCCTGTCTAGGAAGGAAAATCTTGTGAGTTCAAATGGTGTTCCATTGAATTAGACTAAAAAGGCGAAGAAAAATATTACAAATGAATGACTGGCTATTACAGATTTTATTTCTAGGACTGTGGCCAAAGTTATTGGAATGATAGATTGTGGGCACATATTGCATTTTACAAAGACTGGTAAAAATGCACAAGCAGTCCTTGTTTAGTGACTACCTTGGTCAGCAACCATTTGCAGTTAAATAAAGATGAAAAAATAACTTTGCAACTAACGATGCATTTATGACCTTCACAGTGTCCATCTCTCTCTTTCTCTCAATCACTTGCTCATCATTACAACTAGTACTATCCTGTGCCTAGCCTGGGTTTTATTTTTCTCCCCCTTGCACTGTGGAGAGATTGCCTTCCTGGGCTGACATGTATCCTTAAATAATGCTAACTACAAGTTAACAAGCTCAACTCTCTGACCTTAATTACAACTCTCTAGCCCAGGGGTCTCCAACCTTGGGGACTTCAACTTCCAGCAAAGCTAGCTGAGGAATTCTGGGAGTTGAAGTCCACAAGTCTTAAAGTTGCCAAGGATGGAGACCCCTGCTCTAGCCAGCCTGCACTATTGCCTGTAATGAACCAGACCATAATCAGTTTCATGCTACAGGCTTCCTTTTTCCTAACTGGCAGCTGCACGGGCTAGGCAAACAGCTGATGCTAGTGCATTCCTTTCCATGTGTATTCCCTATTGTGTTTCTGCTTAGACTCTTTCCCTCCAATGAATGTAAATACAGACATCACTTCTCTTCTTATTTTCCCAGCACAAGGGTGAGCATTCGAAAGAGTGGGAAAAAGGACTGTAAGATTAGCCCATTTACTCAGCTTCCTTCTGAGTGGGCTTGCAGAAACTTTCTTCAAAGATTGGCTCACCTGGCTGTTTGGAGTGATATTTCTCTGTTTACTATATTTATACAGCCATTCATCTCACTAAAAGCAACACTGGGCAGCATACAACAAACAAAACTATAGATACTGAAAAACAATAATTATAAAATATTTTTAAAAATTCATTATTAAGAAAAATATATATAAAACGTTTAAAATATATTTGAGGAGCTGTAAGGCAAAGGAAAGCTAAAATAAAATTATAACCACAGGCATGGTCATGTGATTTTTCATGTAGTGACTTCTTCACTTAGAGGCCAAGTTATTGGTCTTACTGCAGTTGCTAATGGGTCTCCTCAGAAAGGTTTAATATTGAATCCTATGGGAATCAGAGCACAAGAGCCTCAGGTAAGGACCTTAGATAAAGATGTGTACTAGAGAAGAAAATGAGTATAGGTTATCCTCAACTTATGACCACAAACTTCTGTTGTTAAGCAAGACAGTTCTTAAGTTAATTTTGTCCCATTTTATGACCTTTCTTGCCACAGCTGTTAAGTGAATCACTGCAGTTGCTAAGTTAACACAGTTGTTAAGGGAATCTGGCTTTCCCATTGATTTTGCTTGTCAGAAGATCACAAATGGTGATCACATGACTCTGGGACACTGCAACCGTCATAAATATGAGGCAGATGCCAAGCATCTGAATTTTTATCATGTGACCATGGGGATGGTTGTAGGTGGGAAAAACAGTCATTGGTCACTTTTTTCAGTGCCATTGTAACTTCAAAGGGTCACTAAATGAACTGTTGTAAATTGAGGATTATCTGTAATGAGGCCTATTAAAGCACTTTAAAGAAATCACATAGAACATTAGCTGTGCATGGCCTTCATTGTCTATATATTAGTGTTCAGAGTATGGGAAGAGAACAAAATAAGCTTGAACTCCAAGTCTAAAAATTGTATCATCTAATAGGTATAAAGTATTGAAGAGAGCAATGATGTCAATGATTGAAATATATCAGTGAGAGAATACATTTTGTTCAAAAGAACAAAAAAGGAGGAAAAGTTCCACTGTTAAAGAGTATCTACACCTGCTCATAAATCAATGCAAATGAATTTGGCAACATTGTACACAGCATCTGTGATAAAATAAATCAAAGAACAAATAAATGCATTACTATTGCTAATATTTATTACTGCCTGTCCAACTAAGGAAAAGCCTTTCCAAAAGAAAAAGGAAAGATAAAATAAAAGCAAAGAGGGGTTTTTAGTTACCCCAGAATCTGTGCCAATTTTAATAAATGTAGAGCAATAGCAAGGAGCAAAGGAATGTGGATGAATAGAAGTACTTAAAAAGGAGGTACTGAACAATCACAAGCAATTTCAGTGAAGATCTAGGAACGAAGCAGACTACAAGCAGCCAATGTGGTTGCACAAAAGATTTTGTGAAGATATGAAACAAGAAAGACACATCATAGAAAGAGGGTCAGACCCCAAGGAAGAGTACATACAGACAGCCCAGATCTGTAGATTGTATGAATGCTGTAAGAATTAAGGGCCTATGAATGACAACATGGCCATTCTAATATTTGTGAGGAAAGGTTGCTCCATTTTCCGCTTCAATTCCAAGGGCTTTTCTAGCAAATCTATATTCAGTTTGGGATTCTGGCACATAAAAGACTTTCCATCAGTATGCTAATACAGGTAGTCCTCACTTAAGGATAGTAATTGAGACCAGCAACTGTGTTGCTACGCGATGCTGTTGTAAAATGTGACATCATGTGACAATGCTAACTTACAACAGCAATCTGGCAATTCCAGTTGTGTTTGTTCAGTGAATCCTATGCAGTTTTTAAGCATGTCATCATTACCATTTGCAACTTCCCTATTAACTTGTTTGTTGGAAGCTGGTAGAGAAGATTGCAAATGGTGATCAAGTGATTGACAGATGCTGTGATGTCATAATTGTGCCTGACTCCCAAATCATAATCGTGTGATTGTGGGGATGTTGTGATGGAGTCAACAATGAGGATCGGTGATAAGTCTCCTTGTTGTTATAACTTCAGTCGCTCAACAAGCAATCGTTAACTAAGGATTACCTGTATCATTTTCCAACTGACTTTCTCTAGATCTGTCCACTCACAGAGATGTGATGAGAAAATCTTCTCAACTGTTATGTCTTGTCCAAGAAACATTCTGTTCACTTAGATTTGCCTTTGCCTTGTGCATGTTCTTGTGACTTTTCAATATTAGAAAAAAATTCCATGTTAATTCTGGATTTTTGAATGTATCTTTTTATTAGACTTCAGCAACATTCTGCTATTCTGGAAATGGAACGGATATAACTCTTAAATAAACACAGATGTAAGTAATCAGATATGTTACTAGAAGGCTGCTTTTGGGTAATTTTAATATACATTATATGCATTTTAAATATTCAAGTCATTAACAAGTTTTTTTTTTACTTTAGTTAAATCTTGATTCACCTCTTCACCACAAAGCATTCACATTTATTTTCAGCTGAAGCCAATAATATTGATCAGCAAGTTCTCTACAGATTTCTAAAAGTAGACTAAATTTCAAGTACTGGTCCAGATATTTAATAAAAACTAGTAGTAGTAGTAGTAGTAGTAGTAGTAGAAGAAGAAGAAGAAGAAGAAGAAGAAGAAGAAGAAGAAGAAGAAGAAGAAGAAGAAGAAGAAGAAGAAGAAGAAGAGTTTGTTTTCTTCTAATGTAATCTCAAGAAAACGTATAGTTATATTTCAAAGAGACAGTACCTGGAAAATATATTATACTCTGTAGAGAAACGGAAATTTATATACAACAATGAAAAGAAAAAGATGGAAAGAAAGAGAAACTGACAGATGAAGGGAGAGAGGGAAGTGGAGTGAAGTGGAGTGGAGGAGAGGAGAGGAGGGGAGAAAGGTTGGGGGAAGAGGAGAAGGAAGGAGACAGAAGAAGAGGAAGAGGAAAGGAGAGGGAAGTGGAGAAGAGGGGAGGGGAGAGGAGGAGAGGAAAAGGCAGGAGAGGGAAGTAGAGAGGGGAGAGGAGAAGGAAAGAAAGAAGGAGAGGGAAGCGGAGGGGAGAAGGGACAAGGGAAGGGAGAGAAAGAGAAGGAAAGGGAGAGAAAGAGATGGACTGTTGATGTAAAATTGAAAATACGATATAAAGAAAAATGCATAAATAAAAACATTTTAAAAATAAAAATAAAAACTTGAAATGTTTAGAAAAGTTTATCTTAAAGGCAGAAAAGGAACAAAAAGAAAACTGCGTGGAATTGAATAAAAGGATTCTAGATTTCTAATGTGGGAAAATCAAGAATGACATACGTCTCTCACATTTTTTCTCCCTTTGGGTTTTTAGGAATCCTGGAAGCTTGTGGCAAGTGAGAATAAAATCACTTATTGCATCTCCTATTACAGCTGTCAAATTAAAAGGTTTATAATTCATCTTCAACCTCAGACAAAATCCTGTAGTTCAGTTCTTTAGATGATTGAAATATGAAGAAAGAGTATAAAAAGAGCAGAAGTTTAATTTGTCGAAGTAAGTAGTCAATGTCTTTAGTTCATAATCTTATCATAAGGTACACAGGTAGTCCTCGACTTATAACCTTTTGTTTAATGACCATTACAATGGCATTGAAAAAAGTGACTTATAACACTTATGACAATTGCAGCATCCCTATGGTCAAAATTCAGCTGCTAGGCAACTGGCTCATATTTATGACAGCTGCAGTGTCCCAGGGTCATTTTGCAACCTTCTGACAAGCAAAGTCAATGAAGAAGCCAAATTCAATCAACAACCGTATTACTAACATAACAATTGCAGTAATTCACTTAATAACTGTGACAAGAAAAGTGGTAAAAATGGGGGCAAAATTCACTTAACTGTCTCGCTTAGCCACAGAAATTTTGGGCTCAGCTGTGGTCATAAGTTGAGAACTAGCTAAAACTGTAATGCTAGCAATTTTTTAAAGGTTTCTAAAAGAGAATTACCACACAGATGGGCAGGAAGACAGGTCAGGCCATTTGGCTTCCAAACTTCCCATTCATTAAGGTATTACATTAACATTTAAATATATCGTAATGTTTTAAATTCCTTTATAAAGAATTTTTATTTTTGGCTGGATTACCAGTGACACCAATAAGAACATTCAATAATTTCCTGCTGGAAGAGGGGAATGAAAAAATATGTAGTCATGACAAACTTGTCTTTAGAAGACTGATTTCTATTTCAGAAGAAAACCAGCTCTGTATGAACTGCCCATGAAGCATCTGATTTGAATGTTCAAATTCACCAAGATTAAGGCTATCGATGGCTGTGGGCCATGGTGGCAATACTATCTCCAAGTTCATAAAGAGTTTGCATCTAAATATTGCTACATGGGAATAAGACTTGTGCCTTGTTTTTGGTCTTCCTGCTTCAGAACAAAATCAAGAATTTTTTTATGGTCTAAGAGAAATTTCTGTAGAAAAAAAGAACTCGCTTCCTTATAGAAAATGGGCCAGGATTGGACTTTTAATTGTTTGACTCCTGAAGGTCACAAGCGACATGCTAGAAACATACTTTGACATCATCAGTGTAAGAAGAACCAAGTTTTATGGCCCTTTCTCTAGAAGGGATTAGAATTGGAGGGGTTAAGGCTGAATTGACCCTTTTAAATCCTCCCAAACTCAATAATTTTCCTATCTTTTCTAGAGGGGCTCTGAATCTCCCCAAAAGAGTGCTGGTGGACTGCATATACCCCATTTCTTATGGATCCTCATCCCTGTTATATACACACACATACACACACTACTAGTACTTCTAATACTACTACTGAAAGTTCTCATTATCATTTATTTTATTTATTTATTTATCAAATTTATATACCGCCCCATCTCCGAGGACTCGGGGCGGTTTACAGCAGGGTAAAAATACAGCAATTCCATCAATAAGTTTAAAACACTTACACCCCAATCTAAATCCCTTTATATGTTAAAACCCTAACTAAAATCCTAGGTTACCCCAGGCCGGCCTGCTGGAAGAGCCAGGTCTTCAGCTCCCTGCGGAAGACTCTTAGATCAGGGAGCATCCGCAGGACATGGGGCAAGTCATAGACTCATAGCAAGCAAAACTCTGAGGCAGGTAGATTCCTCAAAGAATAGCTTTATTGGATATATCACATTGGCACAGATCTGGTGAAAACCGACTCTGAAGGTTCCCACGGTTTTCACCTAATTAAGTGTCACTTTCTCAAAACAATCAGTCACATGGTTCAATCCTTGTGCTGTCTGGTTGCCTGGTGACATCACTCCGCCTTCCTCTGACCAGGTGTGAGAATGGCCTTGGTTCCCAAGAGAAAGTATTTTGTTTCGGCTACAAAATCCCAGCTATCGCAAATCCCCCCTTCCTATCCCTCAGCTCCAGTGGGATAACACTGAAGCTGTCAAGATGGCTTCGGTCAGGTCAGCTTCAGGGTTGACACTTGAGCATTTGGGGCTTATCCAACAAGACACATTTCAGTGGTGAGAAAAGTAAGCTCTTGCATCTAGGCAAAAAAAATCAAATGCACGGGTATTGAATAGGTGGCACCTGGCCCAACAGCAGTAACTGCAAGAGCGAACTTGTTCATTATCAGTTGTTTGGACAGAGCAGATCCTGCACTTCTCATACAAGTCTAACCAGATAACATGTCAGAGGCTCAGAAGGGCTGCTAAGCAGGGAAGGATTGTTATTCTGAGGAACATCTTTCCAGAAGTTGAAACTCACTGACAGGGATCCAATCGATGCCTCTGGGAATCTGTGGCAAAGCAAGAGACCCTCTCCTCAAAGGAAACTCCAGAAAGCCCCCCAAAGGCCATTTCTGCCCCAATCACCCACCTTTTCCATGGGTGGCTGAGAAGAGGAGCAGAGCAGAGGCAGGCTCTGGAATCGGACTCCTTGGCCTGACTTTCTTTGGGAGGCCGAATTCACACAACACCCCCAAGGCCCAAGGAAATTTGTTTGTCTTACCTTTCTGTATTGCAACTCGTTATGTTTCATAAATCAGACTTCCATTTATTAGATTTTTATCCCATTATCCTTTATAATTCAAGGCAACAAACATACCTGATATTCCTTCCTCCTCCTATTTCTCCCACAACAACCCTGGGAGATGGATTGAGCTGAGGCAACACTAGAACTCGACTCCCCCAGTTTCTAGCTTGGTGCCCTCAACTCTAGACCAGGCTATGCTTTAATACTTATGCATCAGCACAATTTAGGACATCCCCTAATTTTGGTTTACTCACACCTCTCCGTGTGATATGAGTGCAGCCAGAAAACAATCTAAAGTGAATGTGGATTTTGTTGTTTTATTTACAATAAGGAGACATACGTATTAAAAGGGAGTCTGCTTGCCCCACACATCCATGCTTTTCCCTCAAGTGGTTAGCAGGTGTTTCAGAGTAAAATGGAATCACCTTTTCCAGGTTGGAAACACTATTTGGGCTCTGAAGAATAAAAGCATCTAGGAGACAACTTGTCTTAAACTTTAACAAATGGAAAATTAAATAACGTTTATTTATTTTTTTTAAAAAAGAGCCAAATACATAAGACAAAACAATTCAACCAGACGATGGCAGCAAGTAGAGAGAGGACTTGACTTCATGGATTTTATGCATGATGAATTGGCAGCAGCTGTTTTGGCCAGCAGTGCCGCTGGTGTGCAGGATGCTGCAAGAAAGAGCTGGGCTTGTGCTTATTCAGTCTCTTGGGAAGGAAAGAAGGAAGGAGAAAAGTTCTTGGAAGATTCATCCTGGAGGATCGCTAGTAGTCCTGTGGGCACAAGGGCAGAGTGAACATCACTGGGGATGCCAGCACAAAACGGAGACTCACCACTTCCCACCCAAAGGAGCTGAGGGGGACTAGCGCCACAAGGTGCCTGCAGGACTAGAGCAGGGCCAACTCTGGAAAACCCTGCTCCAAATTCCGATCAGCCCCCCTCCAACAACGCACCCCCCCTTCAACCATCCAAAGCGGAGGCTCAAGAAGGACATTCTTCTCCCCTTTAAGCAAGCTTCACCCCAACCCTACCCAGAACTGACAGGTGGCAGGACATTGGGAAGAAAAAGAGGAGGGATACTTACAGCTCGTGGTTTTTTGTTCAACTTGAGATCAATCCTGCAATGGGAGGAAGGAAGAAGCGAGTGTTGGTCTACAGACGGCTAAAAAGGCGGTCCCTGTCTGGGCCACAGCAGCAAAGGGTCTGTTATCAACAGGCCATTGTAGCATTTCCAACCCAACTCCCAATGGCACCGAAAAGCAGATTCCACCCAACAATCAGAAGAAACACACGAAAGAGTTAGGCAGCATTCGAAGAGCACGGGAACACAGCATCTGCTGGGTTAGCACGTTAAAGACAGAACTTAGAGGAAGAGGCAGCAGCAGCGGAGGAGGAGGAAATGGTAGCCAGAGGATTTAGTGGCACCAGTAAGAATCAAATTGTATTTTCTGCATTTGAGAAACTGCCTTATCTGTAGGCCTCAGAAAGCAAAGCGATAAAAATCAATTTCCAGAATTCAGTAGAAGTTTATCTGCTTTTCAAAATGACGTAAAGAAGCAAAGAGGGTAGCCGAATGATTGTTTTTTTTAGCCAAAATTATTAAATAAAAAGTTACCTCCATTGTGCTTTTGTCTGTATTTTTAAAAACTTGCCAGCCTAACCTAATATACATACCTACAATTAAACAGATAAACTATGGATTAGAATAGTTTTGAAAGCGCACGTGGGGAAGTTGAAGGAAGGTGGCGAAGGGGAAAAGTCTACACACTGACATCACAGCACAAAAACTAAGTCAAATCAAGTCAAACTTACTCAAAGTCATAATCAAACATGCCAGACGGGCTGAGGGGCAGCATTTGAAAAGAAGAAAGCAATAGAAATTAATATACTAAGGAATTAAATCAATTAGTTGATTAGCCACCCTAGCGAAGTTCAAAAATAAAAAACAGCAAGTAACACATCATTGTAATCTTGAAATATAAAATCCACCCAAGACCGCCCCCCACCCCCCCAGAAGTCTGCTTCCCCAAATAACCCTATAACCCTGCAGGGACAAATATCAGCAACCTTGGAAAGAAAAGCAAGGTGGGAGCCTCCCACAATGCTTGAAAGGAGCACAGCAAACAGCCAAATCGGTAAAGAATGGGCAAGATTCTGGCTGGACTTCCTGGGAATGAAAATGGAAGAGACTTTCCCCTGATGCCTGGGCTGGGCCTGCCTGGCCTAGTGCCCAGCCTTGAGAAGGCAGAATTGGGGAGAATGCTGGGCCAGGGGCTTCAGCCAAGAGAGGGATCGTTTTTACTTTCAGGGGTAGCTCTGGGCGCTGAGAAGACTCTGCTCCTCACGTCCAGCCCAACCTACGTCTCCACAGCTTTCTCCCAGCCTGGGAACAGGAAGATTTGGCATCTTTCAGAACATAATCTCCAAGCTTGACCTTTTTGTCTATTGGTACCTTCCTGCCTTGAAGAAGGCCAATATCCATTTATTTGAAGATTTCCAATGCTGAATAAGGAATGCCTCACTACACAAAAAGGGTTTATCATCAGACACTTGCAACTTAAAACATATAACAACAACACTCCCATTTCTCCTCTTGGTACCGGTACTTTTTTCATTCCCCTTTCTACTGTCATTTACTACGTGACTGCCTTGCAATAAGCATAGAGTAGACTGAATACGGAGATATAAAACGTCATTTCTGGGTTAACCGGCCAACCTAAATTGGCTATGTTATGTTATGTTAATTTTAATTTCTATACCGCCCCATCTCCAGAGACTCTGGGCGGTTCACAACACAATAACAAATAATAGTCACAATTCAATTTAAAACCCTAATACAGCTAAAATTATTCTAAAA
>JAOYMU010000283.1:48270573-48280692 GCA_025802295.1 Psammodynastes pulverulentus
GATCTGGAGGTAGGGAGGTAGGGAGGGGTTGGGGGTGAAAAGTTGTTCAAAAACTGTACCAATAAAACTTTTTCAATAAAAAAAACAATATTCAACTCTGAAATAAGTGTGAAAATCAATCTCACAGCATGCTTTAAAAATACTTTGAATATTTCCCATTAATTTAAATAGTGAATCTACATAAAATATTCTGAAAGCAGTTCATAAATATAAACAAAGTATAATGCTTTAGGACAAGTAAAGTAACTTACTATACCAGGATAAACTTGTGCCAATCATCTTAATGAACATATTGATGCAACAAGCAGATATAAAAACATCAAGAATAACATCAGTTATTTGGTGAACTCTGTCCATCGAATTTAACTATATAATTGTAGATACATAATATTTTTGATGGTATGGTGCAAAGTATGAATACAAGAGTGCTTTTGCCAAGCCACAAAGCTTATTAATGTTCATTAAATATAGTGCAGCAGCTGCTGACCTTCACACATAGTTAAAAAGAACAATATTTTATTTTCTAATTGCTTTTAGTATTAATTACACTTTCATGTGTTTATTAGCCAGAGATCTGCCTCAGCAATTTTTAAATGAACATATTTTCCTCAGGTATCATAAAAGCAGAGTATAGCTCAATCACAACAAAATTGACACTAAAATTACTAAAATATCAATTCCAGCATACTTTCCCCCCCAAAAGCCAGAAGACAGTAACACGGGGAAAAAATGTCAGATATACAAAAATACAGGGTTTTATCTAATGTCTTTTGTACCAGAGACAAATTTGTCATGTGTCTAATCACAAATTCAAATGCCCACATTGGAGGTTTGATTATACCAAATGGAACATTAATTTCCGTTTCATTTTGACTGATATAGATTTGAATAACATTCCAGGAGTTAATACTTACCTACGTAAAACTATAAATAATTATAACAAAAATGGAAGCAGGTAGCCTATGTACATGCCTGTTCCATCTTCTTTCCAAATAGTAATAATTGGAATAAAAATCCCATCAATGTTCTCCTTTAGAGTGTGTCATATTTGAAAGGCTACCTAGCTAACTGCCTGATCCGGTTGGGCTTTATCTATATTTGAGATCTGAGATACATTTGAGATCCTGCAATGAAGTAGGCATCTTTATCCTGATCATTTTAGAAGTTCATGAGACTTATATAATTTCTATCATACAGTTCTTTGTAATCAGAAATATCATTTTGGTTACAAGCTTTTAAAGCTAGGGATTTAAACCCACATTTTGAATTGACTTTTAAATGAACCAGAAATAAAAACAAATTTCAGTATAATCAGTTAATTGGGGGTAATATCTCAACTCTATAGAATGTACTCACTGCATTTTGAAACAGATGATCCATATAATCCATGTCAGTAACTGGTATGCCACCCCAAGGAACTAAAATACCCTTTTTGTTGGAGATGCCAATTAATTATTTTTATTTATTTTTCACATTTCTGAACCACCCATCTTCCTCAAAGATGTCCTATGTGAAGTGATCTCCAGTTTCTCAGACCTAACCCATCATATTATAACAAATACATACACAAGGTCTACTAAATCTAATGAAAAGAATGCTAATGAAAAGAATAGAAGTTGTCTATATTGTAAACACAGCTTCAGAATCCTCAAGCTGATTTTGAATGCCCATGCCCACATCCATAAAAATATCTCTCTTGTACCATCTATTTTGCAAGCAGTCTGGGAACAAAACTGAATTATCAGTGCAACATTATGTTTTCTACAGTACAGTACCACTTCTGCTGTAATGGATAATTTTGAGAATATTATTCAATCATATTGGGATGGGATCACCAACCCAGGAAAAGAGAGGGAATAATTCTTCCTGCACAAACTGAAGAGTTGCTCTTATTTCTGTAACACCAAAATACAGAGTTTAATGTCATTTCACTTTTGCTAGAGGTCCTGCAGCCTTTACTTATGATTTGGATTGAATTTGTTTGCTTGTTGGACTACATGTTCAAAATACTCTTTGCTTCTTCAAACACTTTTTCCTCTGGGAGAAAAAGAGTGAAATAACCCCAGGTATATAGTCAACTATGTCCGTCTGGTGCAAAATCTGAAGATATTTATTGGGGGAAGGTATCTAAGCAAGGCTGGTTCCCCCTGCCTCTCTATCAGAGAATGTGACAACTCACCCAAAAGAGCAGATTGAGGGCATAAAGCAGGCACCGCAAACACTTCACTGAATCCTCTCTGGCCATTGTGATTTCCTCTTGGTGAAAAGCCCCATTCTCAGACTGGCTACATCCTCTTTTTAACTCCCGCAATTGGAAAAGCTTTCACAATCTGAAAAAAAATATAAAATAAAAAAAGGGAGAGGAAAGGTGAAGGAAGAGAAAGGATTATCTCATGGGTGAAGGCTGAAAGAAAGCAAACAAGGGGATGCGAGATCAACCTGTTGCCTTGTGGGAAAGAAACAATTCTACCCTGCAGTATCTTAGCAAACTAACCAGACCTTTCCTTACTTCAACCTCCTCCATGGGGCCAGAAATATATCTGGAGAATTTGGAAACACAGCAAAAATCAAACCCCACCCCCCGGTGAATAATAATAATAATAAATAGGCATCGTGATGGAATTTGAGACCAACTAACATGCGTTCATATACACCCCCCGCCCTCGGTGGCAGCCTTGACCGGTGCCTAATTTACTCAGAACTGTGACTTTTTCTCTGTGCCTATTTCACCTCTGCACCGAAACATTGCTGGGAATAACTACACCTGCTTTGAAAGGGTGGGAAAAGTTTGTCCTTTTATTACTCATTAACGACCTTGATAGCGCGCGCGTAACAGGACGGTGAAAAAGTTGCGCGACCAAGACAAAGTAGTTCTCCATCTTCACGCTATGGCCAATTTCGGGGGGGGGGGAGGTATTTTTCTTACTTAAGGAAGGGGGAAAACGCGCCTTGCTTTCCAGATTTAATAAGATGCAGGGTGCGATCCCCGGGTCTGCTGGACTGTCAAAAGAAAAAGGGAGGTTAACTTGTCGGAAGCGACTCAGAAAGGTGACCGACCAGCCTCGTGAAGTGCAAGGCTGGGGCAGCGGAGTTAATCGCTTGGGCCATTTGGTCATCGGCTCCTTCTTCACAGATGCTGCTACTCAAAGGAACGCCACGACTAAGAGCTCAATCCATGCTTTCCCTTCCCTCTCCAACGCCAGCAACGATCAGCACTGAGCCAATCTGAGCTAGCTTGTATCAGAGCTTCTACTCTTGAGTAGACAGTGCGGGGTGGGGGGAGAAAGAAAGATGTAGAAAAAGTCCAGGAACCTACCACGCTCGCCACATGGGCTGCGCGCAAACACCCCTAGTCCTTTTCCGAAAAGGTAGTCAAATCCCAACAAGCAGTTCCGTTTAAAAACGGGAGCTTTCCGGCTTAGCGCTTTCCAGCTCGGCCAGGGGAAAAAGGCTGCTGCTGGGGCAGGCGAGAACTTCACTTGCAAACTATTTAACTCCCACCTCCTTGCCAAGCCCTGAGTGGCGGCTCTTCGAAAGGCAGCCGCCAGCTGCACAAATAGTTGCCACGCATGCTCCGGATTCCCTCTTCTGTCGGGTCTTAGAGCCCGCTGGACAGGCGTTTCTTCAGGCTACTTTTATTATTTTTGATCAGTTTTTTTAAATAGAGGTAACTTGCAAATCGGCAGTTCGCTTCCTGCTTTTGGCCTTTGTAACTTGTCTCTAGCAGTCTAGCTATAATAGTGCTAAGGTTAATGCCATTACTAATAATAGGCACAATCACCATCAGTTAATTGCAAAAGGCAGCTTTCCTTGGAACAGCTCACATCCTGCCAGGATACCTTTAGCACTATCAAACTATGACATCTGTCTATCCCTGATCCTTGGAAAAGACACAACAGGTGGATAAAAATGCCAGATCCAGTCTAAACAATTGGCTGACTGCAATCAACCATAATAATAGGCCAGAATTGGAAGAAATCATCAAAAGATTAAAAGTGCAGAAGCAGTAGTTTATATATTTAGTTTCAGCAAGAACATTGCACAAAATAGTTGTAAAAAATGACATAACACAGTCACCAAAATGATTCCCTGGAGTATCTGTAAAAATTATCATGTGCCAGTAATGAAACGTTGGTGGGACTTGTATAATTGAAAAAGGTTAAAATATTGTGAGATTTTTCAAATACAGAAATGATAAAGTCTATGCTTATAATACGTCAGATATAACTAGTTGAAAAGAAGGAAGTGTTGATAATGGATGTGGCAATACCAGGGGATAGCAAAATAGAAGGCAAAGAACTACTATCATAAGATCACTAAGTATCAAGATCTGAAAATTAAAATTTAAACATTATGGCATAAATTGATCCCAGTGATTATCAGCACCTTCTGTATCATACCAAAAATCTTGGATACTACTTTTCTATCTATGCATTGACAAAATTTCCATCTGTCAATTACAAAAGGCCATGCTGCTTGGATCCACATATACGCTATGCTGATGCATTATGCCATTGTCGATTCTTTAACTCAGGTAGTCCTTGACTTACAACCACAGTTGAGCCCAAAATTTATGTTGCTAAGTGGGAAATGTGTTAAGAGAGTTTGCTCCAGTTTATGACTTTTCTTGCCATGTTTGTTAAATGAATCACTGCAGTTATTAAATTAGTAACTTGGTTGTTAAGTGAATGTGGCTTCCCCACCAACTTTGCTTGTCAGAAGGTTGCAAAAGGGGGTCATATGACCCCAGGACACTGCAACTGTCATAAATATAAATTAAGCATCTAAATTTTGATCGTATGACCACGGAAATGTTGCAAGTGTGAAAAATGGTCGTCACTTCTTTCAGTGACATTGTAACTTCACTAAACAAACCATGGTAAACAAAAGACTACCTGTACCTTGATGTTTATTAAAGAACTGACAGTGGTGTGATTTCACATTTCTATCAAATAAATAAGAGTTTGACAGAGGCAGAAATGTGGACACAAAGAATGTTTGCTTATTTTAATCACTTGGTTTTAAAATGGAAACAATGGCCATGAATTACAGATTACTGGAGAGAGACGGCTTAGCAAGGAGATGAACAGCAGAGCACACTAGGAAATGTAGCTGATAGAAAACAGAAACAATGCTTTTTTTTCAAATCTCATTGTGAAATTCTAAAAATATTCATATGCATAAATAACAATATATGAAATCTGCAGTTCTGTAGATATTTGTCTAAGAAACAAATTAAGTCCAACAGGATTTAACTTCTGGACAGTCATGTATGTGGTAATGCTGTAAAACTCAACCCTGCTATTCCACATAGTTGATTAGCAAATATTTGATCTACTGCAGTTTGAACCTGTTGACTTAGATGACTTCTTCATGAGAGCCTCATTTAAGTTTTCAAAAGTTCATCCTCAGAAATTGTTATGTTAAAACTTACAGTCTTTGTGACACTATAAAGTACCAACACATTCCCATAACTTGAAGGGAATATGATGTCCAGCACTCAATATCTGAATAGTTCTGTATTCAAAAGATTGATGTCTACGGTATTCAAAAGAAATAATAATGTGATGGATGGAACCAAGTTAGTAAAAATATAGCAGAGAGACATGTTGATTCCAAAGATAAGGGGATAGGGAGAAGCATTCTAGTAAAAAAACAGATGGTGTATATGCACGTGTATATGTCATGTGCCTCTGAAATGCATTCAGTCTGCATCCATGTATGCTTTGCTTGAATATGTCAATAGGGAAATATTACAAAGACATTTTTTTAAATTTAAACAAGCTTTTACTCCATAAACAAACTTATAAAACATTGTAGAAAGGGTGCTTATTTGCATCAATTTTATTTATATTTTCTCCATATTTTTCAATTACCATTTTTAATCTATTGTTTTGTTGATTAGATTTCTATGTGGTATTTCTATTATTCCTTTAAAAAGTTTTTTAAAGGTTTAGGATCCCTGATCTGGAATTTTGGCTCTTCGTTTAGTAATATCCTCAGAATCTTGTGCACTAGTAGCTAATGAAGGACTAGGACACGCATGTAACTCAGTCCATCTACCTATTGCTGGTCATCCTTCTCTTTCCTTTCACCTTTCACAGCATTACAGCCTTTTCCAGAAAGCTGGGCCTTCACAATGCATGTCCAAAATATGATAATTTGAGTGTAGTCATTTGTGTCTCCTATGAAAACTCTGGATTGATTTGTCTGATGATTCATTTTGGGTTTGTTTTCTTGGCTAATCATGTCATTCTCTGGAGTCCTCTCCAATATGAATGTTTAAAAGCATCAGTATTCTTTCTGACAATCAAAGGGAAAATCATTGACTGCACAATTCTGATCTTTATCGGTACCAATACATCAAGGTATCTGAATAGCTTTTTCAAGACCTTGGTGGCTGCTCTACTTAGTGCTAGTCTGAGGAGTATTTCTTGACTGCTGGTTCGTTTAGTGTTGATGGTTGTTCCTAAAAAGCAGGAGCCTTCCACCATTTCAATATATCCATTGACAACTATTAGACCTGGTTGCTCTATCTGCTATCTTTACTTAAATTTCTTTAAGTTCATATTGATTGAAAGCTTCCCCCAACAGTATTAATTTTTGAAAGCTCCATCAGCTGATTTACCTACAAAACCTATCCTGTGAAAGCAATTAAGGCTTAGAGTTTGCCAAAATTTGCCACCCAGTTGGGGCATGAAACAATCAGAGCTTCTCCTGCCCATTTCTACATGCTTGTCCTTAAACCCAACATGAGAGGTCCCAAAGCACAAAGAAGTTCAGGGGAAAAGATATGGACTTTTTATTTTTAAAAACAATCAATTAATATACTGTAGTATCCAGTGAGGAAACAATCTGGGAAGGATGAAGGGAAGTGCTGGGAAGATCAACAGGTGTGCATCAGGAACAGCTGTGTAAACTCACAAGAAGGAAGAAGCTGCAAAAGTGTCAAGCATGCAATGGGAAGATCCATGACAGGTCACCAGGAAGATAGGAGGTTGGAGATCCAATACACAGATTTATACCTGGGTAAATTAGAAGGTAGGTTTAAGATGTTCATGTGGGGACATCTTCTGTAATAGACTGACTAGGGCCAAATATTAGCTGAAAATTCCAGGAGATGAACTCTGGGTGCCATTAGGCTGTCAGTGGCTGAATTAAGATTTGGGTCCACATAATTATTGAAGTATTATGCATTTATTGTTCTTATAACCACATTTTTATATGAGCTCAACACAAATTTGGGAGAGGGAGGACTTTCCTAGATTGTTATTGTATTCTGTATTAATAAGTGTTCATCGGTGCTGATGGAGCAAACAAGAGAACGACCTTTGGGCTGGGGTCAGCCAGCATTTCTTGATTTTTTTATAAAACCCTAAGGAAAGCAGATGCATAGAAGTTCTGATCAGGCAAGAGTCATTATATTGTGGGAGGAAGGCTAACCTTTTCCTAGATTCTTCCCTTTCCTCAACAAAACAAACAAAAGGGAAGATAATTTAAGGCTTAATGCAAGCTAAGCCAAATCACAATAAAGATGTGGCTTAGTGGTCATGCAAATATGGTCCTGGTCTATTTAAGAGTTGGGTCAGTGGTGGTATCCTCCCTGTTCAGCCCTAATTGGGTGAACCGGTAGCTCCGACAAGCAGCAGCTTTGTGTTTGGGCGGTTTTTAGGCCGACCCACCCATGCTCTTTGGTGAGCTTTATCCGCTCAGCTAATTGGTGTGGCAGAGCGGATTGCCACACTAAAGCAGCTGAGAAGCATGCATGCTGTCACCGAACCGGTAGCAGCACCGGTAGGAAACCACTACTGGTTAGGATCCCAGGCAGAGCCATTCTCATTCCTTGCTGCCTGATTCTTTTAACTGATAAAAAATAGTTAAATGAATAAATGAATAACTCAGCAAAAGATATTTCCCAGTTACTTCATAGCTGTAGCTTGCAGTAGCTATCAAAACCAACTAAGATATTTGTTGGTGTCATCCGCAGCTAAAAGAGTCTTCATCCCTCTACAAGATATATACACTAGAGATGCACTAAAATGCATCTCAATTGTTTAGGATTTAGCACTGAAGCCATCCCAATTGTTTAGGATTTGGGACAGAAAATACAAGCGATTTTCTTTAGCAGTAATAAAGACCAATTAGGTGGGGTTGGGGTTTGTTTTGTTTGTGTTTGTTTGTTTTGCAGCTCCCCCAATTCAGCCAAAGCTCCATTTGCCTGATGGTAGGCTGATTCTGATTATTACTGGCAACATTTTATCTGTTCATCCATCCATCTCTTAAGGACAACCTGGGCAGTGGCCACTAATACAAAAACATTGCTGGGATGAACATGACTGAACTTACTTCTTTTATAAAGCTGTTACTTTGCAAGACTGCTGCTCAAAATTACTACCCTTGCACCATATTTTAATCATATCTTCCCAGAGAGTTCTGAAAACTTTATATACAAGGCTGGGGGGACATAAGAGATCCATGAGCTGTTTACTTAATCAGCAATCCCCAATTCAGAACAGTGGCATATAGTATTATCGTCAGTAAATAGTAGTACAGTATGCTGCACTAAATGTGTTTGAAGCTAGCCCTTGGGAGCTCTCCTTGGAAATGTGGATAACCTGCTATATTCCAATGGTCTCCTATTGTTTGAGAAAAGAGATCTATCTTTATTTAAACTAGACTATCAATAATAAATTCAAACTCTATGGTAAAGCCTTGTGTGTTTTGAATTCTATTTTAAAATGCAGCCATTACTAGAAACATCATTTAAAAAATAAATAAATTCCAAAATTCAAATTAGATGAATTTCCAAAAAGTAATTAGGGTTAACCCTGCTTTCTACTTGGGAGGATACCACTAGAACTTTTGAGGACTGTAGACAGGAGAGATATTTTAAAAAAACAATCAGCATTGCCTGGAAAACTATATGAACATATCCATGCAATGACCAGATGATATTGATTTGAAAGATATTTTAATATAAAAGTTGATTTATTGATGAAAGAAGGGGAGGTATTTATATAACTGCTTTTTCTACTCTGTCCATTGAAATGGAACAAAAAGAAATGGGGTGGCTTGTTCATGACCATTCCTGCTTATTAAATATCTGTATATATGTCTGTGCATAAATGTGTATGATGCATAAGAATCAGTTAAATGTCTCTTTCTCTCTCTTTTCCTCTTAATAGAAAAATAAAAAGGCTTGGGCTTCACTCAAGTTCACTTCAAATAAACTTTTTATACAAAAATGTATGTTTAGGCTTATTTTACTACTAATATATGGATGGAAAAAATTCAATGACATGATCCTAATCAGCAAACATCCTGCTCACTGCTGACTTCAATTAATTGTTGTTTTCATTCATTGCATTATACATGTCTGTGTTACTAAAATTGAGTGATCATTTCTAAGTGATTCAGAAATATACTTATATGATCTAAGGAAGACTGACAAGCTGTCACAGGCAACAACAAAAATGTGAACTTTAGAGACTCTTCATGTATCACCCCTACATAGCAAAGTCAGGTGGGGAATGCTGATGAAATTCTGCCAAAACAAGGTTACTCTGAAGCAAAGTGAGGTATTTAAGAATGTGGTTGGGAACTCAAAAGTTGTAAGATACACAACAAACTTTAACAGAAAAAAATATCAGGCAAACTTAAAACAGGACAACGAGCATGTTTTGTAGGTATGAAATACTGTCATCTAGAAAAGAAACCAGAGGAAGGGAAGAAGTGGAATGGCCTATCAAATGAAAAATGGTGACTAGCTGGCTAGAACAAAAACATCTTTATTAGGAAGTGAGGAATTGATGCAACATGGTTGTGGTGCACTTGTGATTGAATATAATATACCAGCTAATTATAAGATTTATGTTCTGCTTTGGTCCCTGGCCTGAGCTTGGGAAAAGAATAATGCTGATAGATGGATGCTGTCTTATGATGGAAGGAGAGTTTTGATTAGAACAGTGGTTCCCAATCTGTGCGCCGCAGCTCCCTGGGGAGCCGCGCTACCTTCGTAAGGGCGCCGCGCCATTTTTGAAATGCTAGTGCGCATGCGCAGTTACAAGTAAAAAATGAAAAAAACCCCGGATGTACATATTAAGGGAGCCGCGGAAAAAC
>JAOYMU010000283.1:48311909-48325491 GCA_025802295.1 Psammodynastes pulverulentus
TAAAATGATAATATGCCAGATGGAAATTAATAGTAAGAATATGAATTGTGAAAATGTTTATGTTGAATGTTAAAGACCTGGAATCACACTGTTCACCAAGAGATGTGAGTATGACTAAAGACTTAAAATTAAAAATGTATTTAAAAAAAGAACCCCATTCTGCAGGACAAATTATGCTCATCCATGCCATGCTTTATATGGAACAGTGAGTCAGATGCTATTCACTCTCCAGCATAAAAGCACAAAGACCCACAGACTAGGAAAAATGGTTATTAAGATTTAGGGGAGAAGGGCTTTTTATTTACTGCTAACGGGATTTACCGGGTTTTACTCCATATTATTAAGCATTGCAACAAAAACTAATCCTCTGTACAGTACATCTCAGGGAAGAGTTTTAGGGGCAACTTAATAAAGAACCATAGAATCATATTCAAATAGAATTTAGATAAATGCTGTAGATTTTGAGTCTACATTCAGAGCATTTTTCCAAATTTCACACAGAGGAAAAATCTAGAACTACTAATCACTTTCTATTTTAGATTATCGGAAGAGTTGCTGAGCGAGCGCAATTGAAACGCTTTAGTATTACGAATATTTCTAAAAGGAATAGGTCTGGACTGTGATAACACCCCCACTTTTCTCTATAGACCGAATATAAATGATTGAAAAGCGATCTGTCACCTGATTGGTGGTCGCGAGGGTGTGCGACGTTGACGGCGCTCACTAGAGGCGGGAAGAGGCTTCCCGCTTTGAAGCAGGATTGGCCGGCGCGATGAGACGGGCTCTGCTACTTCTATCCGGGGCGGAGGAGGGCCGCTGTCTTTCCCCGCCTCCGCCTATGCCGGCTCCGTGAGGCTAATTCCTGGTACCCCTCCTCACTCTTTGAGGTGTCTGCCAGTTTGCTTGCGTGCTCGCCATTCTTTCGAAGCAACCACGGTGAAGAGGAAGAGGCAGTTGGAAGCCGAGGCGGGCGACCACAACGGGTGAGGAAAAGAGAGGCGGAAGAAACTGTCGCTGCTTTTGTGTCGCGGTTTCGGGTGAGGCAATCTAGAGAGGCCCGGCCGCCAGACGGCTCTCGGGGCCTTAGTTGACGGTTGCTGGCTTCAGAAACTCGCATCTCGCCTTCCCCGTGTATCCCATGGGATGAAGGGTGGAGGCTAGGTTCGTGTGTGCGCGAGATCTGATGGGGAATCCCGCTAGAGATAACAGAGGAGGGCGCAGGACTTGAGGCCTTGGGTGGCCTTTCTCCCCTCCCCCCTCCCCAAAGGAGCTTGCAGTCTGATATTCGGCCGAAGGGAAGGAAAAGGAACAGAAACGCCCTAGTGCTCGGTATCGCCCATAACGATGCACAGGCAGAGAAATACTCCCATCGAGATAGGGGATTATTGGACAGTAATCGGCACAGCGTGTATGGATTAACTCGTGCGCTGCAGCGCTGACCTTAACTGTCATTCTCTTCCAGCTTTGACCCCACGTGCACTCCAGATTTTCGCTTGTTCAGACTGAAAAAATGCACGTGGTTATGAAAGGAAAATCCATATTACATGGTGATGTCATTCTTCCAGTGGAAAGATGTCACTCGATTATGCATGTTCAGATGAATTCTGTGAAGATTTATGAGTCTATTTTATTTATTTTCCTTTATTCCCGAAGATTATCACTGTCATATTCAGTACTATGAACTTTTTAGTATCTAACTAATATTTATTGTAATATTGAATTTAGGTGCCACCAGGTCCCAACAAATTATTTGAAACATGAAGACAAGACAGTAGAAACAGAAGAAGCATAAGGAAGGATGGACATGGCAAGATAACGAAGGGGAGGGGGAACAAAAGAAAACAACCTAGGTTAAAAGAGACTTCAGTCATGTTGATGTCTTTTAATTAAATCCACTTGCTCAATAGAGGATTTTAGCAACAAAGGATGAGAGAATGGACATATAAAAAGCATTAAGGTGATAAATAGCAAATTAGTTGTCTATTTGCTTTTGGCTTCCAGATGTGATTGTTGAAGTAGTTTAACATTGAATGGAGTAATCAGACTGCAATAGTTGGTAAAGAGAGTTAACAAAAATATATAATGCAATTAAAGCAGGTTAATGTTAATAGATACAGAATTGTCTCTTTAAATTCATATGAATATTTATTTATTTATTGAATTTATATTGCCACCTGTTCACCCAAGGCGATTGGAGGCAGCTTACAGAATAAAAAAACCTTTAAAATAATAAAACAATAAAACATTTAAAAAAAATAAAAACTAACAAAAATAATCAAATAAATTAATAAAGTACAATAAAACAAAAATAAATAAATAAATCACCCCCCAACTGCCACCCCCTGCCTCGATGACAGCAGATCACACGAGCCAATGAATGGGCTCTGTCCCACTCTGTGTTCCTTCCCCAGGCCCACTGGTAGAACCGGGTCTTCAGCGCCTTCCGGAACAGTGTTAGAGTGGGAGCTATTCTGACCTCTGGGGGAATGATGTTCCAGAGAGAGAGAGCCACCACGGAGAAGGTCCTTCTTCTGGGTCCCACTAGGTGTACCTCCCTCAGGGAACCCGCAACATTCCCTGCCTCCCCACTCTGATGAGTCAGGTAGGTTTGACCGGCAAGAGACAGTCCCTCAGATATCCTGGTCCCAAGCCATGAAGAGCTTTAAAGATGACAACCAGCATCTTGAACTGCACCCGAAAGCAAATCAGCAACCAATGCAGCTCATGCCGGAGAGGTGATACATGTGCACGCCGGGACTGCACAAAATCATGTGGGCCACTGCATTTTGTACCAACTGGAGCTTCTGGATGCTCTTTAAGGGCAGCCCCATGTAGAGCGCATTGCAGTAGTCAAGATGGGAAGTGACTAGGGCATGAGTGACTGTGAGTAGGGACTGTTTATTTTATTTATTTATTAAATAGGTTTATTTTGCCGCCAATTCACCCAAGGCGACTCAAGGTGGCTTACAAAAATATAATATTGTTGGTTCAGGAAAGGGCGTAACTGGTGCACAACCTGCAGTTGCACAAAGGCTCTCCTGACCACGACTGCCATCTGCTCTTCGAACAGGAGTTGTGAGTCCAGGAAAACTCCTAGATCATGCACAGGGTCATGTTTGGGTAGTGCCACCCCATCCAAGACCAAAGGTGGCAATTCTCCCTGAGCAAACGAACCCCAAACCCAGAGCCACTCGGTCTTGCAAGGGTTTAGTTTCAACCTGTTGCTCCCCATCCAGCCCCTAACAGCCTTCAGGCACTGCGAGAGGGAGGACACAGCAACACTTAACTCACCACGGGCCAAGACATACAGCTGAGTATCATCAGCATATTGGTGATACCTCAGTCCATGGTGATGGATGATCTCACCCAGCAGCTTCATATAAACGTTGAACAAGAGCGGAGAGAGTACCGAGCCCTGAGAAACCCTGCAAAACAGTGGGCGAGGGCTGGATCTCTCCCCTCCTATCAACACTGACTGAGCGCGTCTGCAGAGGAAGAAAGTGAACCAGGACAGCACAAGGCCTCCCACTCCCATCTCCCGAAGCCGCCCCAGGAGAATCCCATGGTCGGTGGTACCGAACGCTCCCGAGAGGTCAAGTACAGCAAGGATGGATGCACTACCTGCATCTCGCTCCTGCCAGAGATCATCATCCAAAAGTGCGACCAATGCCATTGGTTATTATATCTGGAAGGATCTTGTTGGCACAAAGAATAACATATAGGCTCATGATTTACCTCCTCTTTTCACCCTGCTATTCCTGCTATTTATTTCCTTCTTTTTCTCTACATTCTTTTTCAAAGTCTCATTTTTTCCATTTCCAACTTTGCCTTGCATATGTGCTAACTCATTTGTGACATCACTATTACTGTCTTTCCAGGGAAGAGAATTAGTCTTTGAAGATTAGGCAGAAATTTGCTACCCTGCTTCCATTTTGTATACTTACAATTTGGCAGGGACATGTTTTTGACAGTATTTTTTAACTGCAAAAGAAACAAAAAAACCAACTTTCTCTACAGATGGAAGACATGTTTGGGAAAACGTGCTTTTGATAAAGAGTGATATTTATTATAGGCCAAATTTATTTATTGGCTCCAAATATTCTTTTAAGGCAATAAATATTTTCAGTTTTCTTAGCGGTATTTTACTTGCCATTGCGTAATTTTAAATTACATCCACTTAAAAGTGCATGAGAAGTGATTCAGAGCCAAATAAAATGTTGTAATTTTCTGCATTGTCCTAAAAATATTCATGTTGCATCTTAATATATGTGTATCTCATTTTGTTTGTGATAGCATATAGTTAGACTAAGTAGAGAAAAGGGTTAATATTTTATTGCTAACAATTTGATTCTCGAGATATGCAATTTTGAGTATTGTAATATTTACCATACCATCGTATTTTAAAAATCACCCTACATTTAAATTTGAATACCAAGAACACCCCTTTTTTAATCATTTCAAATGGTTTATTGAAGCATGAAATAAAGAATTCATTCTTCCATAACTTTGTTACATTTTAGTCTTTGGGCGAGAGAGCAAACAATAGAGAGAAACTGATACAGCAGCAAAACTCCTTCCACATCATTAAATCTATATTTTCCTTTCTTAATTAGCACACTCTCTAAATTTTCTTTCACACACGGTTGATTTCCATTTTTCTGACATTTATTTTTTTAGTTTTCATTTTAGACTATATAAATATGTTCCCTTTATTCATCAAGGGTGTCGAAACAGTAATTCATCATCCTCATCCAACAGTGCATATAATGCAAATTCTTCTCAGCCATTGGCATCGTATAACCTGGGCTCATTATCTTCAGGAGCTGGAGCTGGTGCTATTACCATGGCAGCAGCTCAGGCAGTGCAAGCCACAGCACAGGTAAGAAATTCAAAGCATGTTTTAAAATACCTGCCCCAAACAGGTTATTACAGCAACGTCTATTTCATTAGATTTGCTATTGGCACTTCAACACGGTTGTTTTCAAAAATGTCATTTCTATTGGTTGACATTTCATGGGTGTAGGTTTTACAGGAAAGGAAAGATTTATATGGGACATTCTGAAATGTTTTCCCACTAGATTAAACTTGTAAGTGTTCTGTAATTTTATCTACATGTACTTGAGACAAGAGCCAGAGGAAAATACCCATAATTTTCTTACACTATTTTGAATGTGAAAGATCAAACCTGAGCTTACAGGGAAGAAAGTAAGGGGCTCATTAAATGATTATACAATAAACAAGCTTTAACTGCTCCATAATGTACTTAAAGATTAGCTCAAGGTCTACTCATGCTTTAAGGAAAGCAGTGAAAGTCAGGTTTTCACTTCTGTACTCAATGTATTATAAATGAGGCTAAATTTGAAATCATCCATATAATATTGCTGTTTTTCTTTTAGATGAAAGAAGGAAGACGGACATCAAGCTTAAAAGCAAGCTATGAAGCCTTTAAGAACAATGACTTCCAACTCGCAAGAGAATTTGCATTATCCAGGGACACAGCTGGATATACATCATCTGCTTTGGCATCTACATTATCACAGACATTGAGTTCATCAACCACAGATTCACGGAGTGGTAGAAAAAGCAAGTACGTTCATTAAAATTATAGCTTCTTTGTTTGTTGTAAGACATTCAAAAGTGGATTGCAATCTCCCACTACCTGGGAAAGACAAAATTACATGACAAAGATGCGGGGTTTATTGCTTCTGAACTACACCTCAATTCCTTACAGCTATTGTCCAGCATTAAAATATTTATTTCCTGCTTTCCTACATAGAGTCCTCAGGTTACAACCCCTTGTTCAGTGACCAATCAAATTACAACTGCTACATGTGGGATTACCATAACCATTTCTCAAGAGTTCCTACCATCAATGTCTCTGCAGTCACATGATCACAGTCTGTGTTCTCAGATGCCCAGCTTGCAATTAACATTGCAATGAATAATTTGCACAATGGGGAAAGTACCAAGGAAGGTCACAGACATCTCCTGTAAGTTGCTGTTGCCACTTTTTCTCCCAAGGAACCTTGCTATGGATTAGGAGATCTCAGGGATCTTGTGTTCATAGCACTCCTTCTGCCAGTACATAGACGTTCCACTCATGGACCCTGCCAGGTCACCCACACTCTAGTCCTAGCCCATAGCTCTTGCTTAGTGGCCTGTTTACCTAGCACTCTGATCATAATTCTTTAATTATCCGTACAGTTTCTGGATTACAATGGCAACCAGGCTGCTGGGATTGCCATTACTTAAGTAATCTAGTTATGTGACATTGCTCTTTATGACCACACTGCGTAGCAAAGGAAATTACAGTCCCAGCTGCCATTGTAAACAAGGACTATAAACCTTTTATACTACAAGTAATCTTTGATTTACGACCACAATCAAGTCCAAAATTTCTATTGCTAAGCGAAATATCTGTTAAGTGAGTTTTGCCCCATTTTATGACCATTTTTGCCACTGTTGCTAAGCAAATCACTGCAGTTGTTAAGTGAATATAGCTTCCCCATTGACTTTGCTGGTCAGAAGGTTGCAAAAGGTGATCACATTACCCAGGATACTGCAACTGTCATTAATATCAGTCAGTTGCCAAGCATCTGACAACGTGGCCATGGGGATGCTGCAATGGTGTGAAAATTGATCATAAGTCCCTTTTTCAGTGCCGTTGTAACTTTGAATGGTCACTAAATGAACTGTAACTCAGGACTACTTGTACTTGTGTTCCCTCTGTTAAGTGTTTCCAAGACTACCTTTATTTATTATGCTCTCTGTTAGCAGCAGTAATAACAAACAGGAACTTTTCTTTTGCTGCTTTTCTGGACAATCTCCAACTATTTCCAACTTCCCAAGACTCAAAAAAGAAAATGTGTATTAAGCAGTAAGTAGCTAAAGCAAGAGTAAAAAAGCTCAGCATGATAAACACCTTTTTGCAGCAGCCTGCACAGAATTCATGCATTTTTCGGGAGATTGGTTACAGTGTCTTCTGTTGCTATTACCATTCTTAGGATCTGGCCTGTCAGGTAAAGGTGCCTCTGAGTAGGAATGTAATGAGGGTCGGTTCCACGTCTACAAATTCAACTTTATGCCAAAGTTTCATGCAAAAACTTCTTTAGAAAATAGGAAGTGTTATTCATTTTGGCCACCAGATGGAGTGCAACCACTACAATAATTTTCACCTTTTTTGGCAGTGTGAGCCTGTTGTCTTAATCCAGCTCATCACCTTAAGGCACAGAAACAATTAAGTTATCAAATTTCTAAGCCTTTTTATTTCTGTAATGTTCAGTATTCAGACTTCCCTTCAGGAATAATTCGAGATCTAATGTTGCTGAAGATTTTTACAATATATTATTTGCACTGTTACTTAACAATACGAAGATGAATTATTACAGCGAAGGCAAGAAAATGCATTCTTTGAGTCTGTAAGAAGTTTTCTCCCATACTGAAATAAATTGATATTCAAAGAAAAGACTTCTAACAAAAGAATATTCAATAAATTATAATTAGTTCCTAAATTCCATTGTATGCCATTTGTGATACATTGCCTTCTTCAACAAAAAAAAAGAAAAGAAAGAAAAGTTCAAAGAAGAATGACTCACACCCACAATCTAAATTGGACCTCAACATTCCCCTTATGACGAAAAGGTAGATTATTTTATTCAGATGTTATGCATGGTCCCCAGACAAAAAATTCAGGCTTTTGTAAGTGAAGGAAAAAAGGATTTGTTCCATACTGGTTTAACTTTGAAATCATTTTAAAATTGTATCAAGTCACAGATTTTTTAAAATCGTTTTGTTTTCAGAGTGTCCCTTGTCATGGAAAATAGATTGGCAAAACTAATCTGTTTATGTTAATTTTTCAGAAACAATAACAAATCTTCAAGTCAACAGTCGTCCTCATCTTCTTCATCTTCTTCTTTGTCATCATGTTCCTCATCCTCTGCACTAGCCCAAGAACTCTCCCAGCAAACAGCAGCCATTCCCGAGTCTGAATCTAATAGCCAGGTTGATTGGACTTATGACCCAAATGAGCCACGTTACTGCATTTGTAATCAGGTATATTTGGTCAGAGAAAGAACATTGTTTCTGTCAGGGCAGTTTGCCTAGTTCATTGATCATGGCTGATTTGCTAAGAGGAGACAGATGTGATAATATGTAATTACGTATCATAAATTGTGAATATTTATATCATAACATAATTTAAAATTACAAATTACTATTACAATGAATTCTATTAAGCTAGATGACCAACAGTTTGTTGATATATGCAGAATATAATGCATCTTTGAATCAAATCTTTGAAAATGTCTGCATAGTGTCAAAGAAATATAAATAAGTCTGCTTCCAGTATCCAATTTTTCTGCTAATCCTCATCATCAATCAGCCCATTTTTATTCATTTTATTTTTGGAGATGCAGAATTAGTAGACTTTAATAAAGGAACGTACATATCATTTTATGCAGTAACATCCAAAAATCTCTTTGGATGTAAAATCTTATCAATGGTTAGCAGATTTATATTACGTAAATATTAAACACAAAAAAATAAATCTGGCTGTAGGCTTCCAAACTAAGAAAACAGAAAGAAAATATAATACACAGGAAAATCTGAATAAACAAATGGATTCTCAAATACTGCTTAAAATATATATAGGCATAAATTTATGTAGAATGAGTAGTCTCACAATTAGTTTCTGCAAACAAGATTTTTAAATCTTTATTTTGATTATGATATTTCTATAACTGATTTGTCGACTCCCAGCATTTTGAGATTTGCAGTAATAGAAAGTAGTATTCAAATAAAATAACTAAACAGACTTAAAAGTTTAAAATATAATGATAATACTTTTTAGTGCAAATGAAAATTATATCACTAAGATGATACTACTACAGAGCTGATTCAAATAATGACTAGATTGAGAAACAGTTTTAACTTTGATTTTAATGTTATTTAATATTACTGTTGCTTCCTCTGTTTTGTTTACTTTTACTTAACGTTTGCTGATTGGATTTCAGATTAGATATTAGAAATATTTTCTGTTGAAAAATAAACTTGAAACACACCAGTTAAATATAAAATCTAATGTTGATGCTAATTTCATAAGGCAGCTATATTCAAACATACAAATTGGCTGTTTCAGATTTGTATTTAAAAACTCAAAACAACCTTCTACTTAATATATAAGGCTGATATTCTACAAATAATAAACCAGATTACAGATAGTAAATATGTGAAAAGAAAGTTACCTGTGTTTATATGTTGCAGCTGATAGTAATGGAAAATATAAATATAAAACTGGTATAGCCATTTCTAAACAGGCAGTTCATCAAAGTGACTCCCAAACAAATTTAAAATATTAACGATCAAACAAAAAGGTTCAGTAACTCTTGGATATTTCAATGGGAATTTTGGGAAGTCATCTCCAATCTAAAAGTTCTAATAATAGGGAAAGTGAGTGTATAATACGACTATTTTTTCAGTATATTAAAAGTTGGAATTGTCAATCTCAATCTCTCTTAGTAACTTTTTAATATGAAGTATTCTACAATCATAAAATCTAATAATATTCAAATAATATGATTTTTCATAGGTATCATACGGTGAAATGGTGGGCTGTGATAATCAAGATGTAAGTATGGAAAACTAAATGAAACTAGGAATAATAATATATTGTTAATTTTTATTTATTTTTTTAGTTTTCTAAGAACCATATTAAACAAATAATCAGATCTAATGCCTGGGGTGGAGCACACATAAACACAATGTATATATATATGCATATTAGCATTCAATTCTTTTTCACTGCTTCTAATAATACAATTGAGGAAAGAGTTGGATGTACAGTCAGAAGTGCTTCAGGTTGTCTGTGGGACTTCAGTGAGGGTATTAGAAGTGTGACTAAGTGTTTTAAACCCTAGACGCAACTTTTAGATTCTCTTTGATGGTTTTGGAAAAAAATAATACAGCTCTTGAGAATTTGAAAATGATTTTACACATACAAAGCTATCTGAATAAGAACATAGTAGTTGTCCTAGTAATATTGATGACCAAGAAATATATTGTCTGAGATTAAATTTACCTGGCTTCCTAAAGAGATCTGGTATTTTTCCTATATTTATGAATCTCTGTGAATGTGTCCTATATTAATCTATTGCATCTTTTTTTTAGCATCGGTGTTTCAGAATATTGTGTTTTCTTTTTTATGTGTCTTACAGTGTCCTATAGAGTGGTTCCATTATGGCTGTGTTGGATTGACAGAAGCACCAAAAGGAAAATGGTACTGTCCACAGTGTACTGCTGCAATGAAAAGAAGAGGCAATAGGCATAAATAAATGCTGCATTATCTTCACTCCAGTTAACATATTCCTGTTGGGAGGTGGATTAGGAGGAAATGCTTCTTTGCAACCAGTCAAAGAAGGATTGATATAGCTGTCAAAAATATTGACTTCTTAATTTTGCTAGCTGTGTTTTAATATTGTACCTAAATTATTTATGCACTACTGCTGTGCTATAAATACTTTTCAAGTTAGCCATGGATTGTTCCAGTGGCAAACGTATGCAGACATTTGTACTCTGACCATTTTCTCTAAGCAATGGGCATTCTATGATAACTTGGTCTTCAGATAATTCCAGCAAAAGGACATTTTGAATCGTTTTATATTCAGCTGACATTCTGCTGCATGTTCTGTGCTCAAGAACTGTTATGGAATTTATGTATATAAATGGTAAAGGAAGTCAGGCTGTCAAGAGAATGGACTTTTTCAAATGCCTTTAGAGCTTGGTCTCTTGTTGAAATGGAATTCAGCAGGCTGAAGACGATGGTTCTTGTATACACACACTGGGCTAATATCCTCTGGAGTACTTGGAACATAGCAACAGACTCTTGTACACCTTAAAGAAAAAAATACCACTAATCTTTATATGTTTGGGGTCCATTCAGGGCATAGTCATTAAAAATGGTGTTAAAGTGATAAACTTTTTATACCAAATGTGTTTATTTTTTGTGCAAGTGATCCTTTAAATTGAAACTGTATTAGGTGTTCAAATTTGAAAAAAAAAATCAAATGCTAGTATTAATGCTTTGCATACTGTATCAAAGAAAGACAGTACAACATTTCATGAAAGCTTTCATAATATGCAGTCTAACTGGAGGATTTTAAATAGTTTTTATTTTTTTTAATAAAATATATAAATAAAAGGTTTCCATCTCCAACATACTAAGTAATATGCGTACTGTGTGGTGGGTGGTTCTGTTTTTTTTTTTAGCAATTTCTTTATAATGCTAAATAGTTGGTTCACGTAACGTGGTTCACATAAGCAAAAAAAAAAAACCCTTTTCAATACTGGAAAGGGTTAATGTTTATATTATATCTAGGAAATGCATTTATGCATAAAATTGCATAATTCAAAGTTGTGTTGAATTAAGGCCAGTCAGCTGGTAGCACATGGCAAGAAACAATGAATTGGATCCCAAGTTTGTTGCTATCGTAAGAAAATTACATTAGTGGAGTATACTATGCTTTGTTTGTTTTCTAGTTTCTACTCCTGCCACTTCTAATGCCATCTCCAACACTCCTCTATCCTCAGCAATTCAGAGCAGTTCTTTAAGACGGTATGGTTGAGAAAGAATAGAATGGGATTCTTCCATTAGATCATTCAATATCCATAGAAGGCATGATGAATGTCCTAAATTTGGGTGAAAAAGTTCAACCTGCTGGAATGTGACCTCCAGCAAATCAAACACCAAATTGAATCCCTAGCTTGGAAAAAATGAACATTTCTCCTGTATGTATGTTACAACACTCCTCAAATCATCTTTTTCAAGTTCGATCTCCAGATGGAAGAGGAAAAGTCAGGCAGATATAGAACCTTAGCCAGAAATCTTGGTCATCGTGGTCTTTAGGCTTTTAGAGTAATGAGTCTCAGACTTAAGAAAAATCAGCTCATTTACACTTCTGCAAAAAAAAATTAGTTACTGCTCAACACTTGCAAAAATGTTTATCTCATGCTCACCCTACAATTTCACAATCCATCTTGCATGGGATGGCACTGCATGAAGCAGAGTGCCTTCTAGTTTAAGCTTCTTAGTGGGTTGCCTTTTAACAGTTTTTAGAGTATCTTCCGAAAAGTAATATGAAACCACTTTATTGGTTGTGCAGCAGGTGGAAGCCAAAATTGGATTTAGTCTGCTTGCAAATGACTCCATAAGCTTATAGAACTATATTTTCCTTGCAAGTAACATTCAAGCATAGTTACAATTACATTGGAGGTTGGAAAATGACAGGTCTTATTCTAGGGATAAACAAACCCAGGACTCTATATATTGGATTCAAACTCACACCAGTCATCATCATGGATAAAGATGAGTAATGAGGCTTTTATTTTCAGGAATTCGAAGTGTTTACCTTAGTACATTAGGGTATTTAATGTCAAATTAATTCAGGGTATTTTAAGACTCCATAAGGCTCTATTTTTTTCCTTTTGGGTACTTTCATCTGTTTTGTTTTTTTATTACTGTTTTCTGCTGTAGACAATTTAGCAGTTTTTCTGGAATTAAATGTAAGTTATATGTTCTTTCTCTAGTAACTTGCTAAAGATAGATCAACAATAATTGAAAAAAAGGGTTTGGTGGATTAAGGTACATAGTTTTATATTTCTTAATTTTTGTGAGCCACATGTATAAATATGTGTTCCCATTTCTCTAAATGAAATATAGTTTTTTTTCATATAGTGAGGACATTTATTATAATAATTGCATCTTGTAGTAACGGATGCTGAAAGCAATCTGAATGTCAGAGCATATTTTAACCCATTTTAGTCATATAAACAGACTTTTTCAAAGACAATTCCAACTTGCCCTTTTAAATAAAACTTGCACAATCCCAAGACTATTACAGTTTAGCAATAAAGCATAGGAATAATTTCCTATAATAGATTCCCACCACCCATCTAAGCAAAATGTGGCTAGAGTTTCTGCTGCAGCCACTAGAGGTTCCTCTTGACAATCTTGGCTCCTGTGAAGTCCAATATTGTGATTCTGATTATCTGCCAAGGTAGAATCATAAAGAGTCTCCTCCCAGATCTGACCTGGTACATGATTTCATGCACAATCAGATTTAGGTAATCAAAAGTCTTATTAATGACCACCAGGAACATTAATCGCACTCATGACTAAATATGTTCCTCAGTGTCCTGAATGTTTTCTTATCCTGTGAAATGGACTTTTTTGGTATCTAATTCTCAGAACATTTTTAACTTTCTGAGTTGGCAACGCTTTTAAGTTTAGATTATAGTTGCGTATTAGTGGTGAGCACTACTAGTTATTAAAGAGAGGGGCTAGTTGTTGCTGTTGCTGCTGTTTTTAATTACATTAATTGCAAAATAGCATGCAACGTCTCATGTTGCCTTTTGGATTTCTGATTTGAAAAAGTACCATAGGAAGGAAGTCTCTTCATTGGTATTTAATTGTAGCTTTGAGAAAGATCACAATGCAGGATGATGCATTCATATCTACAGTGGGGCAAAAAAGTATTTAGTCAGCCACCAATTGTGCAAGTTCTCCCACTTAAAAAGATGAGAGAGGCCT
>JAOYMU010000283.1:48358787-48370190 GCA_025802295.1 Psammodynastes pulverulentus
GAACCGCTTAGAGAGGGCTGTAAAAAGCACTGATAAGCGGTATATAAATCTAAAGTGCTATTGCTATTGCTAATACAAGTCCAAAATGTCCTTGCACCATTAACCAAGAAATCACTGAAGAAATATATTAAAACATTAAAAAAAACGGTAGAGTAAATAAGAATATAAGTCTTATTCTATTTTTTCTTAGATATAACCTGATTATAATATCAGGAACTTAATGATTGTTAAGAGTCAGCTCCTGGCAAGATGGGTGGCATATAAATTGCCTAAATAAACAAACTTTATCTTCTTGTTTCATATAAAATGTTCCACATTTTATTTTTCTATGGAAAGCAAAGTACAATAAGGTCTTCAATTGTATCTTTTAATTCAGTCTTTTTGCAAAAGAGAATATGTAAGTTTACAGCATTGTTGCAACTTAAAAGTTTTACCTCGTTTGTGAACATTATATGGAGAGCAGTTATCCATGAAAACTTCATGAGAGCTCTTATATTATAGGTAATATTTAATAAAAAAGTGCAATCCCACCTGAGACTGATCATTAAAAATGTAGTAAATAAACTACTTGAATGCAGTAGGCTCAATGAAATCACACTAGGAATAGAAGAAGCTTTTTGTACGAAAATATTAAAAAGGGCAGGACTTCGTATTGGCTGTTCTATTAATATGAAGCATCAGACTACATGTGATTTAAATCCAGGACTTTCAGGTACATCTGCAAGCACTGATTACTTAACCTGGACAAATTACCCAAATTGGGTCAAAGTAGTTTTTCTTTGAACCCATTATCCAATCACAGCAGGGACATTTAAACCGACTTAGTACTTTACCTATATTGGTTAAAAAGGATCTTCTGATAAGTGGATTTGGATAATGAAGAAATTTTTTTAGGAAGCACTTACTTAAGAGTTAGGCTGAGTTCTTACAAGGATTATAAAAACATTAACAATCACAGGTTTTGACTTTTGAATTACTGAGGGAAAACCTGGAACTCTCAGATTCAGATTGTCCCTAGTGTGCCAATATTACTTTTCCAATAAAAAGAAGCTCTGAGAAAATGCCTGCCTCTGAGTTTTTGGTTGGAGTTTGATTTTGCTGGAATGCAAATTATATATAACATAGTTGGAATAGCTACAGGACCAACCATGCAATTGCAGGTGAAAACCAGAGATGGTATTCAGCAGGTTCTGACCAGTTCTGGAGAACCGGTAGCGGAAATTTTGAGTAGTTTGAAGAACCGGTGGTAACCTTCCCCCAGGAGTGGGGATGGAATGGGGATTTTGCAGTATCCTTCCCCTGTCACGCCCACCAAGCCATGCCACACCCATCAAGCCACGCCTACAGAACTAGTAGTAAACCATTTTGAATCCCACCACTGGTGAAAACTGAATGATACAGAATAGAAGATTATGTTTGTGATCTGATAGGAAGACAGATCAATTAAGATATCATTTATACAATTTGTGAGCACAGAACAAAGTGGTCAAGTGAACTGATCTCATAAAGAGAATATAAATTTGTTAATACTTAATACTGTTGATAATGAGAATGCAGACATTGGGTTGAAAGAAGCAGGTAATCAAAGGGCACCCTTATTTAAGGAATAGGAAGGTTAAGGAATCAAACACAATGTCTTCGGATGCGGATTACAGTTGTGAATAAGAATAGGGGAAAGATAGACATTTGCAGCTTTGATTTTCAAATATATTGTTGTATAGATTCCAGAATGGACACTAGAGGATTCAAACTAATTGTGTTTACAGTATTTCTTGCATTATTCTAGAATAATTTAATTGGATAATGAGAATTTTGTTCTCAAGCAAACACAATAGTCTTAAGTTTAGGCTATAATGAGTGTGTTCTGCACAAATTTGAAAGTTCTCTAAAAGAAAAAAGAAGTGTGGAAAATAATGAAATGCTTGTATTCTAATTATTTCGTTGCTGTCATTTAGAACATGTATTTATTTTTCTGATTCTAAACAGAGTCATTTATGAAAAACTGGTCTACAGACCTATACCAAAAATCGGATAAGTTGTTATTAAAGTATTGCATTAATAACAACACATCCCATTTTTGGCATTGCATTAATTGCTCCTGGAAGCAAAGTTTTGTGCTGAAAGATTTTACAAAGAAAAATACAGCTATACACACAGAGAGAAAAGCCAAATGAACAGGGAGGTTTCAGGAAAGGACATAAGTTAGCTAACATAAGGTGTATAGTGGGGAAAAAACAAAAAAAATTAAGAATTACCTTTCATTTATTAATTACAGCCAGCCTTTCACTATATTGTTCATGTTATGGTTATGCTACAATTATATTAAAGCCTAAAGGCATGCCAGAAATCTAATTGTTCTTCTAAGAAATACTTAAGATCAACAAGAAGATGTAAGAAATGAGCTTGAAGAAACAGAGTAGTTCAGTGTAGTAAAGGGACTATATCTTGCCCTCATGTATATTAAACTTTTAGAGCAAGTATAAAAACTGCAGGACTGGATGAGATAAAAGCTGTAATCAAAGCTGAAATAGTAAAAGTTTAAGATGTGCAAAATATATAATATAAGACAGAAGTGAAATGTGGTATCCACCAGCCTACTTAGCAAATTTGCAGTTGACAGTCAAGAAATAAAAGTGGTAGATAGTTTTCCTTTCTTGAGCTCAAACAGGGATAAAGATGGATTTTGCATTAGACAAATAAAGCAGGTATTAACTCTACAGAGGAAGGTAATAACAAACATAGCCAAGATCATGAAGATTATCTAATGGCTTTCCAGTAATAGTGCATGGCTATAACATCTGGACATTGAGAAAAGGCAAGGGAAGATGATAACCGATTTCAAATTAGCACTTTGGGAATTGCTATTAAAAGGCAGTGAAAAGAACCAATCCATGGTTCCATAAAAAATAAATGACAGACTGCTTCATTAAGGGAATGATTACTAACAGAAACATACATACTTTTGTCATATAAAACTAACAAATTATGTGCTATAAAAATGACCAGGCTTAATAAAGCTTTAACTCCTAGAATTCCAAACTGCTGTTATGGCCAACTCAGAAAAGTACCAGAAAGGCTATCCCTCTAAGAGTCCAACTGTACTGTTAATATAGCAGACTTTTTAAAAACCCCAAATAGAAGAATAATTTCAGCCCTTCTGTATATTTGTAAAGTATGTGTGGTCTCAATTTGCATCTGCATCCAATCTAGTGAATTCTTTTAGGAATCTTTTCCCTCTTGCATTATGGCTCTGCCAGTGCAAAAAAACCTAAGTCACATGCAATAGGCTAGGTTTCTGCATAACCCTCATGCAATTACATACAAAAACACAGAAAATTAGAAATAAATAGTACGTCAAAGAAATTAAATATACCATGTAGGAAAAAAGATAAGAAAGATAATTCAATCTAGTTTACACCAACACTGGTCACTCTACCCTCCATACCTTTCTACCCTTCCAATATGTCAATTAGTCATGTCATATTTTTACTTATGATAGGTAAACTTGTCACCTGTCTCTTTTTCACAATCTTGTCAACATTATCCAATGACAACTTTTATGGCCTTTCCTCTCCTGTATGGGGAGTCCAACTGCTAGCAGATTAGGTAGGTGCCCTAATTGCTAGCAGATTAAAAATTAGCCATATTGCATAAAGCACCCATTAATTTGCACTACTTGTCTTATAACTGTGGAATTTTCTAAAGCATCTCTCAAGCATTCTATACATGGAAATTATTTATTGATTTCATTCTTCTAAACCAAAAAAGTATAGATAGGATTATTTTGCCAGCACCAAGAAAGAATTATTTTTTTGTTTTCATTCTCTTCTCAGTATCACTTATAATATCCAATACATGGTATCATTTAGAATCTCCAAGCTTATCTCTGGTGCAGTTTGATATGTTGATCTTTTTTCTATCTTGCCTCTGTTTGCAGAGTTCTAGCACCCACACCAATAGCTCTTGATAAAAGAATGTGTTTCTACTCCTACAATTTGTTTGTCATCTGCACTTAGTGCCCTGTTAAACATTCCACATGGCCTGTTCAGAAGGCAGCATTCAGAAAAAAATTATCGTGATGCCACTACTTTCTTGGTGAAAATATTAACCACATGTCAGTGATCAATTTCTCCATTTATATATAATCCTGCCTTGAGCATTCAAATGAATAGAAATGCAAATCTAAATAGAATCCTAAAATTGAATAAGGTTTTGCCAGAAATTGAATTAAATATTAAAAACTTACAGGTTAGATGTTACGAAAAATAATAGAAGGGAGTGTTATGTATGCTGCCTTGAACTCCTGTAGGAAAGGATGTAAATACCATACATTGATGCTGTGAAGCTGTTTCGTTTCATACCCTGTTTTGCATGATAAATTTAAACCATGTTTTATTGATTAAACTAAAGTTTTCATAGATTAGGAAAGCAATAGGCAGAGAGGTTGGGATCACAGAGTGAGTGAGAGAACTATACACTAGAACCAATGTTGGGTTGGATTAGGAGTAGAAAGGTCCAGATTCTACTCCACACCTAACTTCTTTATAGATTAATAATGTATAAACATATGTTGTATTTGAAATGGGAATTTTGCAGTTCCAAGCAACTCAGATTGATTGAAAATAATTTACAAATTAATCTGATTCTCTTTTGAAGCAGGTGAATAGATATACCCTCCTTATGCTCTATATTTCAACTGGGTTGAAAGAAATCTGGGTCTCTGTTGTGAGCTTGAAAGTTTAATTTAAAAAAACCTAGTAGTTTACTATTTGTCTGTTCTGCTTATGAGATTATTGCAAGGTGAGAAACCCAGCACACATTGCACTTACTACCTACATAAGCAAACTCTCCATTTTATCTCTGTCGCTCTGTATCCAGAAGAAACTCACTTTATATGAGGAACAGTCTTCCCTGATTCCTTAGGGGACAAAGGGGACAGAGGGAGAGGGAAGGTCAGTCAGTCAGTCAGACTTGTAAAGTTCATATAATCTATCTAATAAAACTTAATTCTACTCTTCTTGTGGAGTCAGTTTCTTGATCTCAACAACCTGGAAGGACAGACATTTTATAACTTAACCATCAAAATCCATTCAGTAAAAATGTTCAGATATATAGGTGTGCCCCCAGTTCAAGATGATAGATTTTCTACATGTATACAGATGGTCTCCTCCTCCTCTTCCTCCTCCTCATTCCCATTCCCCCTTCTCCTTTAACAACATCTCCTTTAACAACAATAACCCCATCAGGCACTAAATGAAAGCAGCAAAAAGTTAAAGCAAAACTAAAGTTGAAAAACCAAGCAAAAACCAAAAAGAGAAATAGTAGATATCACAGTAAATATATGAACCATTGAACTCGAACTTAAACCACACAGAATCATAGTGATCACATGTCCCAAGACATGATACAGCCTACAAACCCATTCTTCTTTCAGCCTTCAACCCATCTTTTCCCCATTCTTTTGTTTGTTTGTTTGTTTGATGAACAACATCATTTGAATAAATATTTTCTGTTTAATTAGTTTGCTTTCTCATCACAGTTTAATTCCCATTATGGTACTTTCTTTTTATCACAGATGAATTAAGTTCTTGGGACCTTTTGATTTGCCTGTCATCTAACAAAGCTGACCATGAAAATTGCTTAAATATAGTGGAATCATATCAACCAACACTACTGCAAAAGGTATGGCTGCAAAATGACCTCTCTTTCTGGCACATGCTTAAATACTGTTTTTTTTTAAACTCTGCATTTTTATTTTATTATGAAGCATCCTATCAGATGCCAGTTTTGGCACCATTCTTCATTCTAGTACTTTCTTGCTTTCACAGGAATTTGCTGATATTAAAGCAGATGCTTTGCATGAGTGAAGTCTCAAGTGCATTTTCTAAAATCTTTTCTTCCAGCATTGCTGGAAGGAAAAAAAACCACAATATGTTTTTGCCAAAAATGTTGAAGAATGTGAATATTCATACATTAATGTTGATTTCATCAGGGGCAAGGTTATGTGCTAAACTGTCAGAATCACGGAATGTCATAATTATCTAAGGTTTTCTAAACAGGACTTTTCTATTTCATCTCTCTTACACATACCCACATGGAATACTGCAGAAAGAAAAAAGGAGACTTAATCAATTTATAGATATATCCCAATGAAGAAAGAGTACTTTGGAGTAAAAAAAATATCCATTTTGCCAGATATATGCATGAACAGAATTTTTTTCTTGCCATCCATGTCTTTAAGAGTAAAAGGAAAAATGCTATTTTGCAAACATGTCAAACAGACATGTCCATAGGCAAAAGTACAATTTTGTCTTTGAGCAGCAATAGAAGGATAGATAAATATTATGGTGCATGCTGCAGACTGAGTTCATGCTATCCTGTTCAATGCCTATGCATTGGCTCCTTCCCTTCCCCTTCTCAAGTATAGTAGAGATATTGGAATGAGGGGTGGGGTTGTCAAGGGAATAAATAATAAAAATAGGATCATGTTGCTGGAAGCAAAATCAGTCCAACATGATGCATGCTATGCTCATTTTTTACATGTATTCGGACATCACAGGAGCTTCTGTCACAGTGGTGACATGTTGTTTTCTCCATTTAATAAAAACTCTGAATCTATTGGATACTTCTCTTCTAAGATATTAATCCTGCCTTAAAATGTAATCATATTCATAAAAAAGGATATAATATGTAGCTTATAATTAAAAGTAGAGCAACATTAAGGTTGATGGGGAAAAAAAACCCACGGAAGCTTGTGTTTGTGCCTTCAAGTCAGTGTTGACTGCTGGCAACTCCCTGGAGTTTTCTTGGAAAAAATTCAGACATGGTTTGCCATTGCATGCCCTAGGACTGAGAAAGAGTGACTGGCCCAAATGAACCCAATTCAGTTTGTGCCCAAAGTAGGACTAGAACTCCCAGTCTGCCAGGTTCTATTCCCATGCTTTAACCCCTGCACTAAACTGGCTCTTCAAGCTTAGATTATGCCTAATTGATTTTCCTATTCTACTCAGGGGGTAGAATATTTTCCTTTATAGCACTTAGCCTTATATACTGCTATAGTGCTTTACAGCTCTCTTTAAGCGATTTTACAGAGTCAGCATATTGCCCCCAACAATCTGGGTCCTCATTTTACCCACCTTGGAAGGATGAAAGGCTCAGTCAACCTTGAGCCTGGTGGGATTTGAACTGCTAAATTACAACACTCTAACCACTGCACCACCGATGCTCCTTATCAGTAAACCTCACTGTAATGGCATCTTCCATGGCACTTTAAAAAACAATCTTGTAAAATTGGAATAATTGGCACTTCTCTCATCATTTCCAGGCAAATGTTATCTCCCAAATCCAGCATCTGCTTTCCAGAAAGGAAGGATTGTGCCAAATAATAAGAACATTTCCAGGTAAAACTTTGAGTTATATTAATAAACCAAACAATGACCTTTGGTTGCATGCTCAAAGGAAGAGAAATGCTGGAATCTGACCTCTGAAGATAACACAATGAATCAAATAAAATCAAAGTTTTATTGTGCCCATAAGGCCAGCAGTCAGATAAAATTGAAACAGGTAAAAACTGAAAATATTGATTACGGTATTTGAAACGCGATCAATAATAGCAGAAAAGTCATTTAGCGGTTCTGATAAAGATGGAGGATTTTGCCTAGCTTCTCAGCAGAATTGCAAATCTGTTTGGATTGTACCACTTTAGAATGCAGGTATAATTTCTTATGATTTGATGTGCATATTATGTGAAAGTCTCTGTCCTTTAACAAACACGTATAAAAAACACTACACAATAGGAAAACATTTTAGTTTAATACATTCCCTCTGTATGCCAGTTTTCTGTATACAGTGACACCTCCTTCCTCCCAGTGTAGGAACTTTCACTCAAATAAACTCCAGTTTGAAATTAAAGCCTTGGCATCATATTGTCAATCCAGGAGGAATTAGGTCTGAAATGTTTCTTTCAGCTTACTTAGTTGCTGTCCAATATTCTATAAAATCTGAGAGGCTGTAGAAATAATAATTGAATAGTAATTAGTAACTATAGAAATTTAAAAAGGAGGAATTTTCTGTAACCTTTACCCTGAAATAATGCAGTTTCTTTAAGCATATGAATCAAACGGAGTAGCAATTAGAGTTATGTATCATGTCTGTAAGTTTGAAAAGTCTTCATTTCAGTTAATAAAAGGTTGGAGGCAGGAGTAAAATGTACCAGCCAAGATAGACATAAGTGGCTTTGCAATCTAAGTTGTAGAATGATATCACCAACTTATTCCATATCCAGAACTTGAATTTCAAATCAACAATGAGGCAAGAAGGCAGGGTCTTCCATTGCACTTGAGAATAACAGGACAGGGTCTGCTGTGTATCTCCAAGGTGCTTTTTTCAAAAGGCAAATGGACTATTTTTTCCTTGAGGAAGAAAAAGAAAAAATTTAACTTCTCATCCAAGAGAAGTGAAGTGTTTTCTTCTTCTTCCTCAAGGAAAAAACCCAGTGCAATTGCCTTTTGAAAAAGCACCTTTGAGAGAACTATGACCTGAATGACTGAGAATCTCCACATATGTCTGTTGTATATGTGGTTTTATCCTTCAAGTGAAAAACAATCGAGATGCCAGTACAGAACAATCTGTGCCCGGTCTGGGATTGTTCTGATGATTGTTAAGGTCGGTTATACACCAGGGAGAAAGTAAGGTTACTTGGCACATTTAAAGAAAAAAGAGAACCATGAATATTTTGATCTTGTGATGACTTCCGAAATCTAACACACACAAGGGCTTCTCTATTGTCACAAACACTGAACTATTAAAAAGAAATCTTAGAAAGAGGCCTTTTCATAGGCCAAGCTTATATCCTGTATATTTTTCTAAGACAAGTTAAAAGTTAGAATAGATATTTAGTGTCTTACTTATTATTTATGTCTATAATGCTATACAGTATCTTAACGTTTGCATATACTATACTATGTTCCTATTGTTCTATTTCCTATCTTAAAGCTCTAACCTTCTATGCTATATTTACTGTGTTCTATATTATAATCAGTTGCGAATATCATTTCTACTGTTGCTACTTCTTCTTCACTCTTGACACAACTTTGACATAAGTAATTTGTATATAAATCAAGTTGCTACTCTCCAATTTTGTGCTACAATACTATGTCTTGCTGTAAGGCTGCTGCCCAGTGGAATTCTGGGGTTCAGATAGTTACCTTGTGCTATTGGGCAGAAGATAGATGTTAAGATCTCTGATCACTTTGCAGTACAATTAGCACTCTGGGCTCTCACACACTAGTTGCCAATGGTCCTCAATATGTAGAGTTTAAATAGTACATTAGCTGTTGTGTCTAGTGTCCAGTACCACCACTGCTAATATTTTTGGTCGCTGTCATAACCTCCATTATTCATCCATTTCTTGGCACCTTCATGAGATGTGTGGCTTCAGCAATTCTCTGTGATGATGCACTTTATAGTTGACACAAAGGTCATTTTCAAGAGGCCAACATGCCAGAATCCATGGATTGGGATTCTGCAAAAGTGAAAAGGGAAGGAGCAATGTGGTATTTTCTTACCCTGTGTGCCTTTCATTTTAGTTATATATGGCCTTTCTTTAGGGAACCTAGCTCTTCTATATAATGTTTGTTTTCTTATACTATATTTGTTTCAGGTTCCTCAGGGCCCTGCCAATGACCTCAGTATGAAAATCATCTCTTTCTGCTTTTTTTCTAAAAGTATTTCTGAGGGGAAAAAACAGCATTTTTTTCTCTCTCACACACACAAATAGAAGCATATGGTAAGCCTGCTGCTTACTTGGCTGCAAGACTTGGTACACTCCCTTAGTCTTGCCTGGAGAGAAACTTGGCTCTCTGTAAAGAACGTTTGCGTCATGAGCAGAGCTTCGAAATGACTGGAGGGATGCCATGGATTCTGTATTTCTCTTCATCAGTAGTCATTCATACACTTTGATTAGACAGAAATTGGCAACTGGCAGATTGGTGTTGTTCTAGAGGCTATACATCTGTCCTCATTTTTGTGGGGGGGGGAAGCAATTACTAATAATGAAGCAATGCTCTCTGATTTCCCCTCAATTTTGGTTTTGGTTGGATGGTTGGTCACATAGTTTCATCTTCTTTTCCCCCCAGAAAGAGTGTCCCCAACAACAGGTAGCTGGCCATGAATAACTCTGAGGTGTGTCATTTTCAGCTGCATTCCTTTTATGGGTTGGATAATCAACAGCTGTCTGTACTTTGCACAGGGGGATAGGTCACTCTTAAATATGGGCTCAATCTAAAAAATACATTGGAAATATTCTGCTAAGAGAGAACTGTATGTGCATTATATTGTATGGAAGGAGTCTAATAGGAAACAGTTGCGCAGGGCTTTTCTTCTCCAAAGAAAGGTGCCGGAACGCACCCCCCGTAGTCGCGCTAAAAACCCCGGAAGTGATAGCGCGCGATTGGTGGAGACGGACCACGTGATCTGGACTCAGAAAAGGATCCGGAACGCCATTCCCCCGAGTTCCGGGAGAAAAAAAGCCCTGGTTGCTGGTAAAACATGTCTAAGTAACCCCAAGACTAAATGCTTTATGATCACATCAAATATGCCAGTTTTACTATAAGGAACACATCTTCACATACACAGACATACAAACACACACACAACATGCTGATTGTATAAATCAAAACGAAGGACAAAGCTTCACATAAAGAAATACTGAATCTGCATTCTGTTTTCATAACAAAATGTTTTAAAAGAAGAATTGTAAACAGTTTATGCAACCTACCTAGTTCTAAGTATTATTATATAAGAACTATTTGTACTTACTGTTTAGAATACATAGGCTAATCCTGGGAAAACAATGATGATTCAGATGTATTGCTTTTTCAGAAAATTATGATGCTTCATTGTATCTGAAAACTGAATGTTTTTATCCCACAATGAGTGTTTTCTGTTTTGTGGTCTTTTATTGTTAACCACTTTTAAAACCAAGAAAAATTTAAAACTGTGCTTCAGAACAGTTAACTTGTTCACTAGATCAGGGGTGTCAAACTCACAGTGTCACATTGTTGTCACATGACGTATTGCGATTTCCCCCCCCTTTGCTAAAATGAGAGTGGGTGTGGCCAGCGTATGACGCATCCAGCCCACAGGCTGCAAATTTCACACACCTGAACTAGATAATTAAAGTGTGGTATGTGTCAGGTTTTTTGGAAAGTATCTCTTTATGTTTATATAAATATATTTTTATATTGTTTATATTATTTTCTTTTTCATAGATAAGCTTTTTGGTTCCATTCTTTTAAAAATATACCAAGCCATTTTTTGTCCTTGATAATACAGTGGGGCAAAAAAGTATTTAGTCAGCCACCAATTGTGCAAGTTCTCCCACTTAAAAAGATGAGAGAGGCC
>JAOYMU010000283.1:48416451-48430993 GCA_025802295.1 Psammodynastes pulverulentus
CTGCAACTAGCTACCCATTTCTCTATTTCCCCGTCCATCCCCGGCCACCACACGTAGCTCCTGGCCAGGGCCTTCATCCGTACTATCCCTGGGTGCCCCTCGTGTAATCTGGTTAGTACCCCTTCCCGTAACGGGGCTGGGACTACGACCCTATCTCCCCACAGCAGACACCCCCTCACAGCCGATAGCTCACCCCTTTTAACCCAGACCCGTTTGCATAGCTCGTCCGGGCACTCCCTCGGCCACCCCCTGTACACCCAAGTCAGAGCTCGCGCCAGGATTTTGTCCTTAGCTGTCTCTTTGGCGATGTCCTTCGATGTCGTTAATGTGTTCCGGATTGCGTCGAGGAGGAGTACGATGGTCTCCGGGGCCGGGTCTTCTACAGGCTCGGGTAGGGGACATCTGCTGAGTGCGTCGGCATGTGCAATGCTCTTTCCCGGACGGTGGATGAGCGTGTATTCATACGCCGCGAGGAACACTGTCCATCTGAGCATTCTTGGTGACAGTATGGCCGGTGTCTGCCGGTCGCCCGCGAGAATGCCCAGCAAGGGCTTGTGGTCGGTTACCAGTTCGAACTTCCTTCCGTAGAGGTATTCGTGGAAGCGCTTAACCCCCGCTACGGCGGCTAGCGCTTCCTTATCAATTTGTCCATAATTCCTCTCTGCCTTAGACAGCGTCTTCGAATAGAACGCTACTGGGGCCTCTCGTCCGTCTGGGAGCTTGTGGCTGAGCACGGCGCCGATTCCATAGGGGGAGGCGTCGCAGGTTAGCGTTAGGGGTAGTGTGGGGCTATATTGGATGAGCACTGCTTTTGACGTGATTGCTGCTTTTAGTCTTTTGAAGGCCGTCTGTTCCGTCTCGCCCCACTTCCACGCGGCCTCCTTGTCCAGCAACCTATGCAGCGGCTCCGCCGTGGTTGCCTTCTGCGGTAGAAAGAGGTGGTAAAAGTTGAGGAGGCCTAAAAATGCTTGCAGCTCTGTCTTGTTGGTGGGGGCGGGGGCGTCTTTGATCGCCCTTATCTTGTCGGGGCTCGGGTGTATTCCTTCCGCGTCAATATAGAACCCCAGGAAATTCACTCCGGGGACCCCTATGTGGCATTTGTCCCTTCTGAGCCGCAGGCCGGCCTCTTGGAACCTTTCTAGGACGGCCTCCAGCCGTTCACCCAGTTCCGTTTTGTTTTCCGCCGAGACGATCACGTCGTCAAAGTAGGGGACTACCCCGGGAATGCCTTGCAACAGCCGCTCCATTATGCTTTGAAACAGCCCGGGAGCGATGCTGACGCCGAATTGCAAGTGCCGGCACTTGAACGCCCCCTTGTGGGTAACTATCGTCTGTGCCTGTGTGGTTGCCTTGTCGACTGGCAACCGCTGATACGCCTGCGCCAAGTCAAGTTTCGCGAAGATTTTGCCTTTCCCCAGTGAATGTAGGAAGTGCTGCACTACAGGCACAGGGTATGCACTTTGTTGTAATGTTCAGGGTGCACTTGTAGTCCGCGCAGATCCTCAGGGATCCGTCCGCCTTGATGGGCGTGAGGATAGGGATTTCCCACGGCACGAAATCCATGGGCTCTAGTATTCTCTGGGTCACCAACTTATCTAGTTGTTCCTCAATTCGCGGTTTGAGGGCGAATGGCACCCTCTGCGCCTTGAGTCGGATGGGGGCTACCTTGGGGTCTAAATTGAATGAGATTGGGGTCCCCTTGTACTTGCCCAGTTTGTCGCTGAACACCTCCTGGAACTTCCGGGTGAGCTCGGCAATGTCCTCGGCCTCGTTCTCCAGGTGTCCCGGGGTGGCTCCTTGGATCGCCCGGATCCCTGCGATGGTGATGCCCAGCGGGGCGAACCATTCCCTTCCTAAAAAGCTCAGGAGGTCCTGGTTGACGACTGTTACCGGAAGCCTTCCGGTAAATGTCCCGTAGGCCACTTGTAGCCGGGTTCTTCCCACGACTGGGATGGTGCGTCCCCGGTAGTCTTTTATTGTGACTCTCTGGGCCTTGAGCTTGTCCCTCTCCACCCCGGGCGCGAGTCTCTTAAGGGTTGCCCAGGAGATGATTGAGAGGAATGTGCCCGAGTCGACCTCCATTTTGCAGGGGGTTCCCTCAATGGTCACCCGCATGGTAAACTGGCTGCTCTCAAATGCATCTGCTGTTCCCACGCGGGTTTGGGCGAACCCCACAGCGGTGTAGTGGACATCTTCCTCCCGGTTGTCCCTTCTCCTCGGCTTGGCGGGCTTGGCCTTCCTCCATGGCTTTTCCGACTTCGGGGGCGGGCTTGGCTTTATCGCCTCGCTTCCAGACGGTCGCTCCGCCATGCAGACTTCTGCGATGTGGCCCCAGCGGCCGCATTGGCGGCATGTTGCTTCCTTGGAGCGGCAGGCAGATCTCTGGTGCTTCCCGCCGCAGCCCCTGCACGATTGGGCTGGCTTTCCAAGCTGCCCCTTCCCGCTGGAGGTCTTGTGGACCTCTCACTCCCCCTCGTCGCTGGACTCCGCTCTGGATGAGCTGGATGGGCTCAGGCTGCCCTTGGTTGCATGTACCCTCACGTCCCCCTTGATTCAGGCGGCCGAGCTGTCGGTGGCTTCGGCTGCCCTGGCTGCCTCTACGGTCTCCTTGAATGGCACATTCCCCTTCGCAATCAGCCTATTCTGGAGCGCTGCGTCCTTCAATCCGATGATGATCCGGTCCCGGATCATCTCCTCCGTATTAATGAACTCGCATCTTTTGGCTATTCGGCGGAGGGCTGCGAGGTAGTCGTTGATCGACTCGCTTTCCCTCTGCGTCCGCAGGTAGAATTTGTGCCGGTGTGCCATGAACGAGGAAACGGGGTCGAAATGCGTGTTAAGGGTCTTCCGCAGGTGGGTCCAGGTGACCGTTGCCAGGTCACCGTCGACTAGGGCTTCGGCCAGTTCGTATATCTCGGAGTCACAGTAGGTCAAGAACAGAGCCCTTTTCATCCCATCGTCTGATCCCTGCAGGCGGTTCGCCTCGAGGTACATTTCGAACCGGCCCACGTAGGATGACCACTTCTCTTTCGCCGGGTTGTAGGCAACGGTGGCTGGCTTGTGTGCCATTCTTCTTGTCCGGATGCCTTGGGGTTGCTCTGGATTGCGGTGGATCTCGTTTGCGAGATGGCTTGGCTGCTTTCCAAAATGGCTGTGCCTCGTGGTTGTCCTTTGTCTTCTCCTAGTATCCCACCTTCATCGCCAGTGTTAGGTTGGGGGTTAAGGAGGAGCCGGACGCGAGTTAACACAGCAATTAGCTTTATTTGAGGTTTAAACAGAAGCGCTGAACATGCAGCCAGCACCGGCTTATATAGCTGGCGCTGTCCAGCAGTTCAGCCACTGACGTGGCTACAATCTTCCCGCCGTGCGAGTTAACCTGGCGGGCTTCGCTCATTGGCTGCTATAATATCTAACATATCTATCTATCTATCTATCTATCTATCTATCTATCTATCTATCTATCTATCTACAGCAATGGGATGTAACTGGTGTAACAACTGGTTTGGGAGCGCTCTTGCGCACTCAAAAAATGCACATGCGCTGCTTCCCAGCCCGTTGCTAGGGCTTGCTGTAACAAGCAGCATCAGGAGATAAAGGACAGGTAAGAATCAGGGCGGAGCCCTAGATTTTGCTTCCTGTTCGTCTCCATGGAATGGAGGCTTCGGGTAACAACCGGATCGCATATATATATATTGGTATCTTCAAATATAACTAAAATATCAGACTGCTTGGAAACGTCAGTTAGTGGCCTCTGTTAAGGCATGCAGTGGCAGGCTTTGTGGTCTACCACTGCTTAATGTCTGTAAATAAATAATGTTGGTTACTTTACCTACTCATTTATTGGATTACATTGGCACTCCCCCTTCTTCTAAGGAACTTCAGCAAGCATTAAGTATTGTGTGACTAAATTATCATTGACTGTGATATTTACACTCATGTTTTTGTTTGCCTACCATCTTTACCAAATAGGTGTTGGAGCTTTTATACTGATTGAGTAATATAAGAAAAAACCTGGAAGTTTTTTTTTCTATTTTTAGAGAAGGTTCTTTCCAAGTTTCCCACAAAAATGCTGGACATTCAGCCTCATATCTTCTACTTGCAAAACATGTATTCTGCTTCTGAATCAGGGTATGAAAACTTCAGCAATCTGGAAACAGAACATTCTGAGGAATGGATAAATATATATCTTCTTTCTCCTGCTCTTAACTTAACTTTTCATTATAGTTCACATGTGATAGAACATATTCTGTGTATTGATCAGTTGTACTTTGACATTTTAATTCAGGATTGTGGTTCAGTCATTCATCCTGAGGAATCCTGTGGTTTGCAGCCTCTCTCTGCTGAATACCTGTCAATCATTTCACAGCCACAGTTGAAGACATGTGAAATGGGGGATGTAAAAGGCATGTTTTTAATATATTTTTTGCATATTCCAAAATATTCTAACCTTCCGACAAGAATGCTGATTCCTTACTTCCTGCCACTTGAAAATTAAGAAAAAGTGTAAGCTTTTGTCAAAAAACCAATAGAGCCAAACTAATTTGTTAAATCATCTGCTTTAAATTATGAATAATTAATAATGGTTAAAATAATGCATTTGCCTTAGAAAAAGGAATTTTAGCTCAGTGGCAGAGCTATGCATTTTGGAAATAATGGCATCTGTCTATTGCAGTACTGGGGGTTTTTTGTTTGTTTTTTTAAAAAGAGGTAGCAAAACTGAAGATAACTTTCAATTAAAACTCCAAAATGCTGTATGTCAATTCATGGAGACAGAGCTGATATTGTCACTGGGCTGCAGTGGTTAGAGTTCTGAACAAGGACTGGAGAACTTTAGATCTGAACGTATAGTTACATCTATATAGTTTCCTAGGGAATGTCATTGTATCCAATTATTTTTGAGTACATTTTGGAGGGTCTTGGAGGTAAGGACAGATCTAAAATGAAATAAGTAACATTTTTGTGTCAAGCAAATATTTGTTTTGTTGTCTTAAGTCTCCTCCATTTGGGTTCATTTTTATTGCCTTTTAATATTGGGTCAAGAGAAAGTAAAAGTATTTTGATTTCTAGGCATAAATGTCTGCCCAATTTATTTCTGGACAACAAATTCCAGGCAGAGGTATAAGAATTGTTATCATCTACTTTCCAGGACAGTGGGTTGTTCCTTGCCTTAGTTGTTCTGATAATAGAACCTGTGATTGGAGGCAGATAACATGGCAGCCAAGAAATTGTCAGTACCCTGTTCTGAATAAACCAGAACTCCAAAAGTGTGTAGAAAGAAAAAAGGTAAGTCACAAGGTTGGTAGAGAAAAATCTCTACAAAAAAACCAATTTATCTTTTCGTTTAAACTATGGTGTTTTTAAAAAGCTGAATGCTGCATTATTAATACGTTAATAATTCTTCCATTGTAATTTTTATTGTAGTCCAAATAATATCCTTTTTCAATTAATGAAATGCTATACATTAGTTTTAGACATTAATTTGTTTTGCATGAATTCTGGGTTTTTTCTGCTGGCATGTAATGCATGGCTTTGCTTCTGCTGACCAAATTCATAAATTTCCTTCATGTTCTTGTGCAGGCCTCAGACGGACCTCACTTTTCTTACCTTGAAGATTCTAAGACTGCTTGGAAAAGCAGTGTCTCCTTAATAAGCATGGTTTGACTGTCTAACATCTGGCTGAGATGTGTGGCACAGGTACAGCTGTCTGCTAATACAAATATTCAGAAGTAAATGTCACATTGCAGATATTGCAGTGTATTACAGGGGTCTTCAATCTTGGCAACTTTAAGACTTTAAGCAAAGTTGCTAAGGTTGGAAACCCCTGGTGTATTATACAGTTAAGAATAAATACTTAAAAATAGCCCCAATAAAAGCTACATGACTAATGAATATCTAAAGCATTCAACTATACATGTTGCATGAACTTCTTTAACATACATGCATTTTATTTTTTGGACTATATAGTAGCTCCCAGATACCCAATTTAATTTAGCAATTAAAGTCTAAAACATCTGTTGGGCATCATGGTACTTAATTTGCCTTATATTAGTGTTTCTCTACCTCAGCAACTCTAAGATGTATGGACTTCAACTTTCTGAATTGCCCGCGTAGTATTCTGAAAGTTGAAGTCCACACATTTTAAAGTTGCTGAGGTTGGGAAACACTGTTTTATATAGCGGCACCTTGAAAAATGTTCTGAAATAGATGAACCATATAGTAATTGGCACCAATAAAGTAAAAAGAAAGGTTGGGTCTTATCTTTCCTGCTGATGTAGTCAAACAGAATTACTGTCAAGGTTGAGAGCAAATATCTATCATTCCTTTTCTGTTCCTGACTTATTTAGCATGCAATTCTTCAATTCCAACTGTGCCCATTCATTTTTTCCCTAGCTTTGAAAAACTTAAATTCAGTTATACTACCTGAAACTTGAACTATCTATCTAACCTTATTCCTGCCATAATTTCACCTTGCAAAATAATTGCTCTGGAAAAGTCTACTCTATTTTAAAACAAGTTCTATTCTATGTTTTTAAAAAGTCCTTATTTATGGCAGGTTTGCCTGTTGATTCTTATTTAGCCTTCTTTAAAAGAAAAGGCTAATTCTGTTTTTAAACAAAATGAATGTACAAGTAAGGCAATAAACACAAAAACAAACAGAAAAAAATGACAAAAACTTCCTGTGTAGAAAAAAAAAGTCAGCTCAATTTTTAAACATATCATTAAGTCTTGACCACACAGAATAATATTGTTTTGTCTTTCCATTGCATTGAGAGCCAGCCCATAAGCAGAAATTAAACAAGTATGAACAATCTACAATGATAATACTGGAGTTGTGCTGTCTTTCCAACTTTGAAGAATAATATTTTTTTGCTCCTTGCCATACTCAATTAATCTATACATTTTCATGCAGTGGTATATTTTATATATAATTGAAGAGATTACTCACATCTACAAAGCATAGTAAATGTAGAATAATGTAGGGCTGAAATTGAAGAAAATATTTTTGTGATATATTTATGAGCATGAAACCCAAAAGGGGAAATTCTGGAACAACTCATAAGTCACACATTAATTTCCCCTTACCCATGTCACAGTTGTGACTGAATAATGGTGACAGCCTTTTAAAATATTTCTGGATTCTCTATAAATACAAGATGATTTTTTTTTGTTCAGTTAGTCTTATCTTATGATCATAAGAAACATCAAATATTTCAATCTTGAACTTGTTGATTTGTTAATATAAATATTTTAACCTTTAACTATGAGTCTTGCAATAATTAAAATCTGTCTTAGCAGTAGTCTTTATAGGTTTAGAAAAACATACTATAGATTTAGAATCACCGCCCCCAAAATTGCAATACTAGCAGTAATAAATTTGAGAGTGAAATTGGGTATATTAATGGGATATATTGCTTTTTTATAATTTTAAGCAACCCATTTTACATAGATGTATCTTCAATTTATAACCAGTAATTGCCCCAGAGTATAAGTGGGAATAAGGTCTAAAATTACATTTTGTCGATGCCCCTTGCTGTATTTAATGCAGAGAATACAATATTGCTATCACTAAACATGGAACTAAGAGCCTGTCATGATATTAAAATCAAAGGTTGTCCATAAGATGAATTGTTGGGGTGGGGAGGACTAATGAAACACAATGTTGTGATACAAACTCTACATTTTTTGTATTTTCAATTGTGACATCCAACACAAATATATAAGAGGCAGAGCTTGTGTCCCAATTATACTTTTGATCATTTGGTTAAATCTTCAGCTTCTGCAGATGTCAAAAGTCAGACATTTTACAATTGTGTCAACTTTTTTTAACTTCTGTTCCATAGAGAAATAGAAGCAATGCCATTCTTAAACTTCTCAGAAAATTTCCCACCGAACTGCCCCATCTATTAAACTATCCAGGGAAATGCCTATCACTGGAGTAAATAATCTCTAAAAAGTATAATAGAACAAATGAATTCATTGGTTCCTTTCTCAATCTGGTACTTTTCAGATGTGTTGAACCACTACTTCCATTATATCCGCAATCAGCATAAACATTAGGGTGGAGTTGTAGTCTGATGCATCCAGAGAATATCAGGTTGAAGTAGGTCCTTTCTTCTGGAGCAGCAGATACCCTGATAAGGTGGAATATAATGTTGACAAGAACAGGTGATGCTCAAATCCTAAGCTTTCCGTGAAACTTATAACGTGGTCCTGGAAACACAGCTGCCCAAGAAATGCAGGTTCTATAAAGTCAACAAATATGTTGAGAATTGGATTGATAGGGCATCTCAGCTTTATGTTTCACTAATGGCCATGGCTTGCCGTTGGCTTTAGTCTGCTCTCCCTTTTCATTTCAGCAATCAGGTTATTTCCATCAGTGCTAACTTAGGACCACTGGGCAGGGTGGAGAAGTTACACACAGATTATCTGAGACAAGAAAAATGGGTTATAAATCCCTAAGCATTCTGTAACAGAGCCTTGGGAGATTAATGTTGTGTTAGTAAAGTTAATAGGTCATATACTGTAGAAAGAATGTAGGAAATGTATGCTTGAAAAGGATTTATTGGTTTTATATATAATACAATATATTTTAAAAATTCTTTGAACTTTTAGTACAATAAAGGATATGAAGTGTATTACATGATATCTTATACTGTAGCATTTGTAGCATTTTAAACAAGTTTAAAAGGATGTTTGAAAAATGAAAGCCAAACAAAAAAGTGGTTTGTTTCCCTCCATGTAATAAAACTTTTTATCAATTTCTTGTTAATTAATTTAACCATAAGAGTTTTACTGCCATGTAGTATTTTGATTGCCCAAAGGAATCAGAAAAAGAAATTGAAAAGGTGCATAGAATACTAACGAGATATATATATTATATCATGTCATTGTGTAAAAGGTAATGAAACACATATTTATTCAGTTTCACTTTTTAAAAAGCCCTTTATAGTTTAATAGTGTAACCAAATGCACTCAGAAATGTATGATTGAGAATAAATCATATAAAACATAAGTTCTGCTAAAATACTTAAAATCCACATATTAAAAAAGGACTTGCATATTTTTTTTCAACATGAAAATTCTGGCTAAACAATATTCAAATGTCTTCATTATAGCTGGTAAAGAAATGAATGTCATTCTAATTATATCTTTTGTTTTCATTTATAGTACTTTCACATACTCTGACATAATTTGTGTGTTTTCCCTGGTCCTTTATTTAAAAAGCCCATTTCCCTTTATATACACTGGATGACACATCAAGTAATACCATTATTCTGCTTAATTTTGAAATTGGTCAAAATCAAAAAAGCTATCTTAGATGACCATGAGGGCTATCCGATATGTGTTAGAGTTTTCATTGGGATCTTCAGTATTTCATATGTGTAATGTGCTACTTCTCAGACTGTTTTTTATCTGTAAATTGGGATCTAAAGTATTAGCTCACAGAAATGATTTTAAAGCAGCCTTAGATTTTTAAAAAGTGCCTGGGCAAAATAGTTGATACTATTATTTCATCCTTTGCCACATATCCTTCTAGAAATAGCATTGGAGCCTCTTTTTTTCTTTTTAAAACCCCATTTCGCTCCTATTTCAGGTCAATATCCTTATGCATTTGGGTCATTCTAAAAGGAATTCAAAGAACCAAACTTAAGTTGGTGGTAGCCCACAACCAGCTATTAGGATATTATTTAAATTTTAGCATGTAGAGTTATCTTATTCCAAATCACTGACTTCTTCTGAAGAATTATTCATATCTACCCAGGCTCGGTGCTGGAAACTAAAAGAAAGCTGAGAGACAAGTCAATGGCTTAAAACTGCTTGATATCTGACTGGAAAAGATTTGTATTTGAAGTCATAGAATCCAAATATGTATATCCATCCATAATAGATGCAGTGACTGTAGAATCCACCTCAGAGTTTCCTAAAGCACAGAACATCTCTGTTAAAATTAATACTAATAAATTCATACTGGAAAAACAACCTTTCATTTTGAAAATACAGGTAGCAATAGCACTTAGACTTATATACTGCTTTATAGTGCTTAACAGCCCTCTCTTTACACAGTCACCCTATTGCCCCCAACAATCTGGGTCCTCGTTTTACCCACCTCGCAAGGATGGAAGGCTGAGTTAACCTTGAACCTGGTGATCGATCTGCCAAATTGCAGGCAGCTGGCTGTCAGCAGAAGTAGCCTTCAGTACTGCACTCTAACCATTGTGCCACTGAGGTAGTCCTTGCTTAGCAACCATTTGGACCAATTGGGACCAGCCACACAGTTGCTAATGCTGCTAAGTGGAAAATCACATGACCACAATGCGCTTACCTCACTTCCCCTTCAGTTGTTAAGTTCCACAGTCCTTAAGCAAAACATCACATGACCATGAGTTACAATTTTACTTCCATCTTATCTATTAATTCTGCTTGTTGCAAGACATTTGTGAAGTACACAAATGATAATCATGTGACTGCAAGATTCTGCAAGTTTTAAATGCTCATCAGTTGCGAAGTGCCTGAATGATGATTGCATGACCACAGGATGCGGTGACAGTCCTACATTCAAGGATTGGTCTCAAAGCTACTTTTTACACTGTCAGAATTTCAAATGGTTGCTAAATGAGGCAGTCAGTAAGTGAGGACTACATGTACATTTATGACCCTCCATCATACAAGTTGCTCTAATTTATTGACTGCTAGTCCACCAAGCATTCCTTAAAGCAAATCTGCAGGCTTAAGCTCTATTGAGCTCCACTGATCTATCAACTTTTGTTATTAAATGGTTTTTGGTTTTTGCCTTTAAAGGTTCTTTTCATTGGTGATTCCACTAACAGAGGGATGATGTATTACCTAATAGAGAGAGTGAATGAGACCCTTCAAGAATGGCAAAAGGCACATGGCATGAAGTTTTATCACAATATGAACAATGGGAGCACTTTCATTAGTTATTCATATTATCCCCAATTCTGGATCAATGTCAGTCAAAGACCTACGTTTGAAGAAGCTCTAGAGCAGCTGCTATTCAGGTATGATAGAACAGTTGGCAAGATTAGTTTTCTTTTCCTGGCATTCAGGTGTTTGATTCGAGTGGTCCAGTTCTTGCCTTTGGGAGATATTTACAGTGCATTAGATTCTCCACTGCTTTTACCACTTCATCAGATTGAAAATTCTAGCAGTTACAATTTTGGAGAAACTATTACAATAGAAAGAGAATAACAGGTCTCCGTTGATCTCATATTTAACTGTACAGAGCAGGTGTGGAGAACTTGCAGCCCTCCAGGTATTCATATAGTAAGATACCTAACAGACCTATGCTCACTGGAAAGGGAAACTGAGAACTCTAGTATAACAACAGGTTTTCCAACTCTGTTGTAAAGAACACTTTCCTTTCTGCTTTACATTTCAAAGCTGTTCATCAAAAGTATTTTCTATTCCTGGGAATGTTAGCATGCAATAAAAGAGAAAATGGTTCAGAGGTCGGAATGCGATGTCCTAAAATAACAGTGGAATGTTAAATATCTTTGAACATCTTTGTTGGGAGTGACTTCCTTGCATCAGGCATGTCTTTGTATAAATAATAATTTATACAATGAAAAATAAGAACAAGTAATAAACGTTTAAGTTTAAAATATGCAGAACTATAGTCTGTAATGGAAAATGACATCAGTATGTGTGGTTAAGAATGGTCTTGGCTGATGTGTATTGCGGTGTTGCTAAAATAGAAATGCTGCCATCTGTTCAAATGGTAGGGCAAAGTTTGTGCATTATTGTTATTGTTATTATTATTTCAGATCACAGCCATTAGAGAATACAGGCCAGACCATACTAGTTATTGGTGGAGTCCAATGGCTTAATTTCAGTCATTTGCATATTATTCAAAAAGTACTAAAGCGGTAAGTGTTAATATTGTAGGATTTTGTGGGGTTTTTGACATTATACTAATAAAAAAATAAGTATTTCTAGTGGCTATTTCCAGTATGATTTTCAGTATGTTTAGTGTTTGGGCAATTTTCTAGCCAATCATCTGCAGGATCCTGAATTACAATTCCCTAGCAACCCAGCCAATATGGCTAATAGTGACAGATGCTGGGAGTTATTTAACAATATCTAAAGAATGAATCTCCAACTTTTTGTGACCCGATGGGCACATCTGAGATATTGATATATTCTTCCAAAATGGCTGATGTAAGTAGGTTTGCTTACTCACAAAACAGTTGCAAGCTGCTACATATCCTCTTGGAAACTTCTGACTTCTAGAATGCTACTTGCTATACCCTTCCCTACTATTCTTGACTGTTGCATTTGATTTTATCTTTATTTTATTTATTTTTTATTTTACACACGTTTATAGACAACTGCTTAGATTCCAGATGTATTCTTGGAAATAAAGATAATATTGAACATTTGCGTCTTGCTTTGCAGCATTTAATTGTTTAAATTAAAAATCTAAAAAGTCACAGCAAATGACTTGAAAAGTATCTGCAGGCATATTGGCATCTCCAGATACCTTACTTAAAGGAGCCTGTGACTTGGGAACCACAGTTTCATCTTTCCCAGTGACCTATGTTTTAAATATGAAATGTAAAATCCAGCTCCACAAAAATGTCTTCTTAAAGAGTGGGGAAAGAGGCAAGACAAGGGAGACATCTTTTCTTGTATCTGAATCCAAAACCTCCTACATAAATTTCACTTATTGGACCAGATCATTGGAGAAAACTGAATGTCCATCAAAATGTTCATAAGGTTTTTTTAAATAGCATGCACAAATGTAACTGTGCATCCAGATATACAACTTGCTGAAAAAAAAACCACAATCTTGATGGACCATATATCCACTTGGGCATACATTGGGCTTTCGCAGTTCCTGATCACCTAGAAATAGGCATGTGTAGAAGCCAGCAAATAGATCTCCATCTTCAGACAGAGCTTCTTAACTTGCTGGAGCTATTTTTGTGAACAGCTGTGGCAGAACTTTTTTAAGCCTGTGCTTGAATAGTAGGTCTCATATGAGGAAAATTGGAATGGTATACACCTGAGAGCCAAACTCACTCTCTATTCTTTAATGTTAGATGGAGCAAAATTGGTAGAAATTGCATTTGGAAATTGCATTTCTAATTGCAGTTCCCTAGCTAAGTTACATGTGTGACAATTTCTGCTGTCATTGCTACAAAGCAGCTCATACTGGTAACATAGTGCTTGTCTGGGTTTACACATCAAATCTTTGCCATGTGGAGTTATCCAATTTTTTTAGTTAGGCAGAATGAAATGCATTTTGTCTGATTCTGAGGACATAGAAAACATAAATTAGGTTCCATTATAATTTGAGGGCCAATTTACTTGTCCATTTCTTTCAGATCGCTGATCAGTCACACCTGGTTTTTCTGAAGATTACCTCTTTCATTCCTCCTCAATTGCTTGCAAGTTTAATCTTGAGTCTGATAAAATATAAAAGAAATTGGCATCAAAACTCCATCCTTCAAAATAGCTTCTTACGAATATGATCTAATAAAAAATATCTTAAATTGATAACTGTGGAAACATCGGCATTAAATTATACCCACAAGGATGATGTCTCCATAGTTATCAAATTAAAACATTTTTGGTTAGATTATATATTAGTAATACATGAGATGGGAGAGACGCGGTGGCTCAGTGGCTAAGACGCTGAGCTTGTCGATCGAAAGGTCGGCAGTTCAGTGGTTCGAATCCCTAGTGCCACCTAACAGGATGAGCTCCCGTTACTTGTCCCAGCTTCTACCAACCTAGCAGTTCAAAAGCACTTAAAAAATGCAAGTAGAAAAAAAGGGACCACCTTTGGTGAGAAAGTAACATTGTTCCGTGCGCCTTTGGCATTTAGTCATGCCAGCCATATGACCATGGAGACGTCTTCAGACAGCGCTGGCTCTTCGGCTTTAAAACGGAGATGAGCACCGCTCCCAAAAGTCAGGAACAACTAGCACATATGTGCGAGGGGAACCTTTATCTTTACCTAATACATGAGAAGACCACTATTACTTTCTTTTTCACTTAATGTTCAAATTACTAATTAAAAGATTAAGTTGAAAGTCAAATTTTTAAATGAAATGTCATTTTATTGAGCCTGAATATTGTATCAGTGACATTTTTTAAAAATACTGCACCTATGCAAATCCCAAAATAAAATATATCTATTTTCCCCCTTTTCTCTCTAGAATGAATCTCTCAAATATAATGGTAGTGATAAAATCCCTAGGAATGGGCTTTCATCTGCCAGTAGATGGAGTACACACTTTGTCGTCAGTAAGTTACAATTTGTTCACAACCTATTAAAATTAATTGTTCTTTAAACCATAATTTTCTTTTGTTCAGCATCCTGATCCTAAGAATTGCATTGATTCTGTAATGCACACAGATGCCAATAACAATAACAGCACAAGAAACAGGTCAAGAAACAGGCACATGTGGGATTCCAAGAATGTTCTTTATCATTGTAGTACAGGCAGTCCCCGGGTTACGTACAAGATAGGGACTGTAGGTTTGTTCATAAGTCGAATTTGTTCATAAGTTG
>JAOYMU010000283.1:48442228-48453522 GCA_025802295.1 Psammodynastes pulverulentus
GGGCCTGATCCAGCCCGGGGAGTGCTTAGAGCTGGCTTGTGGGACCGTCATGCGGCTGCATGTGGCCCTCTAGAGCTCTGTTTTCACTGGCATAGGTTGCAGGAGGCTGTTGCAGCTGAAAATGGAGCTCAAGAGCACGTTTTCGCTGGCAGAGCACTCAGGCTTCCACAGGCACTCCCTATATGAGTGACATTGACCTGGCCACGCCCACCCTGGCCACACCCACCACAGCCCCCCAAGGTCAAACACAACCCTGATGCGGCCCTCAATGAAATCAAGTTTGACACCCGTAATGTATCTCTATAAACAAAGAATGCTCACATAAAGAGGGAAAAAAAGAAAATAATCACTCTGTTTAAGTATACAATACTATTTGCATCAGCATTCCTCTCAATGTGGCATGGCTTCCATTTATCAAAGGGTTGTCTTTCCCTGCTACATAGGATCAGATTCTATGGAGAGTTAACATATTGATACAACTAGCATTCAAGGTAGTATATAATTGATTCAGAAAATACACACCGCTAAATTTTTAGCAGTACAGAAGCACTAAAACGGTAGACTTTATAATGGCTAGTAAAAAATGTATGACTGTTAAAAGTCTTTCCACAAGATCTACGATCTTGACCTTGCAGTATTCAAAGATCAAGAGGACTTGCAGACATGCTGTGCTTCTAAGATGGTAAGTGGAAGTTCAGGGGGAAATGGAACTCAGAGCAGTTGGAAGGGAAAACAGATAATCCACTCATCATGCTGCTCTCTTAAGCTGCCTGGGAAGGCCTGGACCCAGCCTGATACAGATCAGCCGCTTCCCTCACTTGAAGCTGGACAGTGGAAGCTGTACTCTGAAGTGCTTGCAATCTTCTCCAAAGCCCAAAACCAATTTTCTGGGAAGATTTATCTTTTTCAACTCCAAGTTCAAGAGAAAGCTTTGATTGTCATTTTAGCACTGCATTGAATGGCAGAGCTTAAAACATCAACTGTGCTAATCAACCTAAACTCTGACTAAGTCACCGTCTGCAAGAAGACTGGCCCCATTCTGCCTGTTTAACAAAGACTAAGGTAGGTAGAACTGTGAAATCCCAAATGACTCTAATTTGAATTAGAAAAGGATACATGGTCTTATATTTTAGCATAGCCACAATTAATTCAGGTACCTCATATTATTAACAAACATACCTACACTCCAGAGGTGGGCTGCACGTACTTTAACAACCGGTTCGCCGTATATGTGAGAGCGTGCACACACTCCCCCTTTGCGTGCGGCTAGAAAATCAAGGGAATTTTCCGAGCGTGGTAGCCAGGGTGAGTAGATTGGGTGAGGCGTGGAAAGCAGCTGGGCTGCGCGGACGGGGCGTGTGAGCAAAAAGGTGAAATATATAGGATGGAATAGCGCCTGGGCGGGCCCAACCAGTGGTCATAACTACCGGTACAGGTGAGCCGGAACGAACCGGCAGCAGCCCACCACTACTATATACACAAAAGTGCATAAAAAAGAACTGAAGTATACTTACATAACTGATTTACTTCTTTCAATTTAACAAAGGCTGCCTTTAGCCAGGTAAAAATGTATTCAGAACAACATAATTACCTATTCACACTAATTCTTTCCTATTCAAATTCTAGAAATTAGAAATATATATCAATCAGAACAAAGGATAGCCAACGAAAATATGCGACTGATAAAGATAATACTATACCTGGCAAATCAGAAAATAGCAAAATGCACTCGTTGAATCCATTGGAGAGAAGACGATCCCTCAGCTGCTGTAGAATAGCCACTCCAATGCAGAATGGGAAGGAAGAATTTCCCAGTAGTAATGTATCCCACAGATGAAAGATTTTGTGCAAAGGAAAGACATCTACAAGGCAGCCAGCAAAGAAATATCAATAGGGGGAAAATAAGTTTTCAGGTTTGTTTGTTTGCTTTTGTAATGCTAAATAATTAATCAGGCAACAAGCACAAGAGAGTACAATATATATTGGAAAGTATATTGGAGAGTTGTAAATCAACATGCAAATACTGGTGGGGAGGTGTGGTGTGCTGGCTTTGTTGCTGTGAGCGGGTTGGTTGGTTGTGTTGTTGTATCTTGATTGGTTGATGGAGTTGATGTTTGCGGTTTAGTCGGCTGTTTTGTGACATCCTGTGTGAGTGTGGTCCTGGTTGTGCGTCCATTAGTCTTTTGTGTTATAATGACCTGGGTGATGGGCTGTGTGGTAACATCCTGGGCTCTAGTATTGTGGCATCCTGAGTGCTCATTAGTCTTTTGTGTTGTGATGACCACAATACACACACACACACACACACACACACACACACACACATATTATGTGTGTGTCCTTCTACAAAGCAGAATATGTTTTCTTTCTTTAACAACATTCCACCCCCTTCTCCTGACAGGGAAGGAAAACATAACAACCACGGCAGCAGCAGCTTCCATCCTACAACAATATCTGTAACACCGTCAAACATCCAGATTTGCCTATCCCAGGTCCTTGGTAAGGACTAGATAGGTAGTCAAAAATGCCAAACCCAATCTGAACATCTGGCTGACTGTATGATTAATAATAATAACAATAATAACTATATTGCAGTACAGTAAGATACTTTTTGTTATAGCCTGTATTTTATTCTCATTTATACAGGCTTGTAGTACAAATTACTATCTATACTTCATTAATGATGCCACTATTACTTAAATGGAAGCAAAAATATGATACAAAAACATGAAATCAGGAGAAATGAGTATTATAATGAGTGGCTGGAATTAGAGAATGTCATTCTCCCATCTCCTATTCCAACTAAAACAACCTCCCTGCTTTTTACAATGCTGTAATCCCTGAGAGTTTACAGGCCCTTCCTGACACCACATGGAATGCATAGCAGGTATTTTTGTTTTCTTTGCACCCTAGGGGAGAAGATTGAACTCTCAACCTGCCCTATGTCTTCACCACTAGGCCACCACTCCGCCCATTTCATATTCTCTTACAATTCTATCCCCAAAATGTTCTCTTCCACAATGTATTGTACTGGTTTTGCTGGCCTGTAGGTTTTGGGGTGCCCTTCTGAAATACAGGATATCTCAGGGATTCTCTCTCAGTGCAGGCCAAGTAGCTCATCTGAACCGTCACCATTCATTGCAGTTTTTCAGGGTGCAAGCCTAGCGCTGCCCATCCAGAATCAGTTTCATTTTTATGAATTGCAGCGTTCAGTCAGAAACCTTCATTAAAAACTGATGCTGTTTTCGGAGGCATTATCATCATGCCCCCATCAAGGTAATTTTTCAGACTACAAAGTTTTAAAAAAACCACAGCAATGAATGTATGATCGCAACCAAAACTTGGAGTTAAGGTTGCACAAGAACTGAATGGCACGCCTGAATGTTGACAAGGGCAAGTATTTTTTTTTAACCTTTTTTTCTGTCCAGTTTCTGTCCCACAAGACAAAGATACTGGGAGCTTTATTGCCAACCAATGAAGGGAGACCTTTGTCAGGCTGGACTCCCAAATATATTATTAGTTAGTTCTTTAAAAAGTATACATATATATTTGTTTCACAAAAAGTGAACAGAAGATAAAAGCAAATAGCATAGCCTGACTCCCTGTTGGGCAGGCGCGGTGTCGACATCCGAGGCCAGCTGCCCTTCTTGCCCTTCCGACAATCAGCAAAGGTACCCGTCGATGGGGCTTCGCCTCTCCGGAGAGCCTAAAGGCAGACTAAGTCCGCAGGTCTTCGTTTTATTATTATGGTCGCGTGCACAACCAGTCCCAACCAATCAGAGCAAATGTTGCATATTCATGAATTCTCTTTAGCCAATGAAACAGCAAGCAGAGAGTTAAAAAAAACATAAAATAAAATCCTGAAGCTGAAAGAATAAAGAAACTCCGGTGGGCGAAACTTTTCTCGCTTTCGAGCGAGGCGCCGGCGGAGCTTATCCCGGGCTGGCGGATCCTCATCGCGTTGAACCCGCTGCACCAGAATCCGCCCCGCCAAGCGTGCGAGGTGAGGAGGGGGCATCTCCAGCCGGATCCCAGTGCCCGTATCTCTGCTACGCCGCATCGGAACCTGCAGGAGGGGGGGGGGGGTGGCGAAGCAGAGTTTTGGCTGTCCGAGGAGCTCCATGCGTTGGCTATGGAGAAAGGGGCGCCCTTGGGACTGCCTCGCCTGTGCGTGCTGTGGACGGCGGTGCTGTGGGAAGTCTGCCGCTGCGGCGCCCACGCCAACTGGATGTGAGTAGAATGGGCTCGCCGGAGCCGGGCATGGGAGGAGGAGGAAGCGAAGTTTGAATCTCCCGGCTCTGTAATATATATATAGTAATATATTGAAGGATATTTCTTCCCCCAGATTAAGCAATTCCGTTATTATTCTTGGGTGAAGCATAGAACATAGAATAACAGAGTTGGAAGGGACCTTGGAGGTTTAGCATTTCCTGCCATTTGATATGTTTGCATTTTTTTCAGATTAAATTGTTTTGTAGAAAACAATTCTGAATGTGAACTTGATCTGAAAAATTCTCCTGTATTTAAGGTGGATTTTTTTTTCTATGAAAGACCTTTATGAGCACACAAATATGAATACTGGATATTTCCAACCCAGATGAAGCCTGAATTCTTCTCTGAAGACTGCTCATTCAAATAACTAGCAGAATTGATAGGCCTCATGTTAAACAGCTCCGTTCCCACATATATGCACAGTCCTGGCTTGCTGGTTCTTTTATTTTAGATTTGCTGTTTCAAAGTATCTTGATATAGCATCCTAGAGGGTGTTGAGAAATGTTCCAATAAAAATTAAAAGATATTCTTTGCAGCACTTGTAAAATAAAACCAACAGGGCATGTAACAGTTTGAGTATAATAGGAGTAAGGAATCTTAAAATCTGTATTTAGTTTGGCACAGGGTGTGGAGGACTACACTTAAAAAATGGCAGTTTGGGAAAATTACAATGATACATTCATTGTAAATATAGTCAACATATGGATAAAGATAATAAATATCTCTGTCTAACAATAGTAACCTCCAAGAGATCTAAAATATGATTCAAAGGCATACAGATGTGTCAACTGACATTTATTATACTTTGGTCACCATTATTTTTTCTTTTTCTAAAACTATATGTATACAGGAAGTCCACAACTTACAAAAATTCATTTAGTAACTGTCTGAATGTTAAAACGGTGACTTATAACCATTTTTCACATTTATGACCATTGCAGCATTCCTGTGTTCACGTGATCAAAATTCAGATGCTTGTCAAGTGGCTCATATCTATGACTGTTGTAGTGTCCCGGGGTCATTTGATCACCTTTTGCAACTTTCAATGGGCAAGCCAGATTCACTTAACAATGTTACTAATTTAATAACTGCAGTGATCCCCTTAACAAATGTGGCAAAAAAGAGTTGTGAAATGGGGCAAAACTCATTTAACAGATGTTTCTCTTAGCAACATAAATTTTGGGCTCAACTGTGGTCGTAAGTCAAGGGCCTCCTGTACATAGGCATGCATAGAGCCTGTTTTGTCACCAGCTTAGGCATTTAAAAGCATGGAAAAAATTGAAAAGTTTAGAGCCTTATAAAAAATGATTATGAAAATGTAACTTTAGACACGAGTCTGAAATTCACCGCATCCTGGATATTATTTTTTAATTTTTTCTAGATCTGTAATGTAAACATCTGAATTATTTTTGAAATCACTGAAGAAATATCACATGGTTCCCAGAGTCCTGATTCTTAGCATATAATTAATCTTATTAACCACTGGCAAAGAGAGTATCACTTAGTATGCCCATCATGGGTCTCTGCTCCTTTGTCCCCATGTGTTTTGATGATGGTGGCTCATTATTTTTTCCAATCATCATCATCATCACTCTGTGGAGCTATGGTAGTTATTAATTGTAGAGGTGTCATTATGGGCCATCTTTTCTGTCTGTTAGCATAACATGAAAAACGTGTTATTTGGGTCTCACCCCGGGATGCTTTTGCAGGTGGCTGGGTATTGCCTCCTTTGGTGTCCCAGAGAAATTGGGTTGTGGTAACCTGCCGCTGAGTGGCCACCAAAAGGACCTGTGCAAGAAGAAGCCCTACCTCCTGCACAGCATCCGAGAAGGAGCACGCTTGGGCATCCGAGAATGCCAGAGCCAATTCAGACATGAGCGGTGGAACTGTCTTCTCTCTCCGGATACAGTGCCTGCACTTTCCACTAATCCTTCATCCATCTCCGCCTCTCCTGCTTTCTCCGTCTTTGGCTATGAGTTGAGCAGCGGTAGGTTCTTAGTTGGCAGCCCTGGTGGTTGGGAGATCCTTTGGATGGCTTAAGCCTGAACTCTTGCATCCATGTTGGCCAAGCTAGATCAGTTCTCATTAGCCCAGGAGCAAAGTGATGCTATCTGACAACTTGGATCATCCAATTTCATAAAATGAAGGTGTGTAAATATATTCATTTCTGAAGAAATTGTGGAATATGAACAAAAGTGGATAAGTTATGATTTACTGTACTCTCTCATTTATACGGTTTCAGCATATTGGTCCCATTAATGGCTCAGATTCAAATTAAGTTGTTCATTGATTGGATTGGATTGACTCAGAGAGAACTGATTTTCTTGAGTGAAACCAGATGGTACAACTTTTAGTTGCATGTTAGCATTAATGGTTAATCACAGAACATATTGCTGATATTTTTTAGCAAATCCTTTTTTTTTTGTAGGTACCAAAGAAACAGCATTTATCTATGCTGTGATGGCAGCTGGCTTAGTGCACTCAGTGACACATTTATGCAGCACAGGGAACCTGACTGACTGCGCCTGTGATTCCACGTTACAAAACAGTGGCTCAGCCAAAGAAGACTGGCACTGGGGTGGATGTTCTGATGATATCCAATATGGAATGTGGTTGAGCAGAAAGTTCTTACATGGTCCAGCAAAAAACATCTCCAGAAAAGATAGAAATGGATTGATGGTCATGAATCTGCATAATAATGAAGCAGGAAGGCTGGTATGGATTCAAATATTTTCCCCTCCATTCTTCTCTCCCATGTATCCATGAATACTGATCAGAGGAAGTTACACATTTCTTTTATTTAGGTCCTGTGTGAATATGGGGTTCATGCAATCATAGATACTTTACGTGTTTGCTCTCCATGTGAGCTCCACCTGGACAAATGAGAATGGAGAACCTTTGAGATGTTACTGGATTACAAATCCTAGTTTCCCGTACCATTGAACATGGTGGCTGGGTCTACTGAATGTTGTCATTCAGTAACAACTGAATTTCCATTAAAGAAGCTTTCTCCACCAGGGTGCTCTTCAGAATGGGCTGCACTGAAGATAATGCACTTTCTATGTGGCAGTTAAGCTTTTAGCAAACCACATATAGTTGTGGTTACATGCAGTCTGAAAGGACTGGGAAGTTATCAATTCTTTGAAGTAGGTCAGATATTCTCACAAGAAATATTGGAACTCTGATTTAAAGTACTGTTACAGGCTAAAGCAGGGGTGTCAAACTCGCATCATCATGGCGTCGTCACATGACGTATCGGGACTTTTTCCCCCTTTGCTAAACCGGGCGGGGGTGGGGCCAGCACGTGACGCATCCGGCCCACGGGCCACTAGTTTGACACCCCTAGGCTAGAGTAACAGAAAACCTGAGAGTATTTTCCTTCCCTCTCTGTTATACCAAAGAAAATCAGGGAGGGATTGTGTTAGGTTTTCTTTTTTTTTAAGTCTTCTTTAAGATTTTTTGGGCTTTGCTCATATTCTACCTCATTCATCCTTTGATATCATCTCTGGTTTTCTGCACAAATCACCCATATGTTTTTCCCATAGAGTGAATATTGATGTCCTGGCCCGTCTTTATTCATAGAGAAATCTGAAGGGTTCCAGGAAAGGCAGTAAGCAGTAAAGGCTATCAAAATGGTACATACAGTCCACCTTCAGGTTTCAGAGCAGAAAGATACAGATGTTGTAGTGTGTGTGGTATTTCGTGGGATTTAATGAGAACAGGAAGCTATCCGCCATATTGCTTACAAAGTGTCTAAAGCTGATGATGAATACACAAGCTGCTGCCACTGTCCACTGTTAATATAACTTATCCCATGGCTGAAGAAATAAGCTGTTAACTAGTTTAAAAACAGACTAGTCTTTTGATCTATATGAAAACTGCATTTAGTATTTCTGTTATATAAGGGGAAAGCAATTTCTAAATTTAAAAAGAGAGACTCAAATGCTTTGGAATATGCTTGGTGTGCAACCTAAGAGGAGAGTGGATCCTGTCTGATTGGGGTTTGCTTTAATTTTTCTCCAGGCAATAGCAAAACTGATGTCCATCGACTGCCGCTGTCACGGCATATCTGGTTCTTGTGCTCTGAAAACTTGCTGGAGAATCATGTCATCCTTTGCAAAAGTTGGCAGTTTTTTAAAAGATAAGTACGAGAACAGTATCCAGATTTCGGACAGACTAAGACGAAAAATACGCAGGAAAGAAAAAAGCCAGCGGAGCATTCCCATCCACCAAGAAGATCTGCTCTATATCAACAGATCGCCCAACTATTGTATGGAAGATCACAAACTGGGGGTCTCTGGGACACAAGGGAGGGAATGCAACCGCACATCAGCCAGACCGGATGGATGCAACCTCCTCTGCTGTGGCCGTGGATATAACACACAGGTGGTCAGGCACGTGGAGAGATGTGAGTGCAAATTTGTTTGGTGTTGCTATGTACGCTGCAGAAGATGTGAGACTGTGACTGATCTTCATACTTGCAAATGAAAGTAATTGCCTCAAATATCTTTCATGGATCAAGAGAAAGAAAAATGAACATTTTCTCCGGAGTCCAAGATTGAAAGATTTTTGTTTTTGTGGAAAAAGCAACCCTGGAAGAAATAGCAACAAATCAACAAATAGCAACTTGTATTTCATGAGGAATTTGCATATTTGAATGGTGTATTTGTGTAATTCAGTCCACAATGGCTGTGACTTTTCAGTATTTCAGTCACATGCAGTGCTTTAGTGAATTTAATGGCTAAGCAAATCAGACTAGGTTGGATTTAATATTCAGAAGTGAAAATATTATCCTCTTTAAGGCATCTTGCTCTTCTGTACTGAGAACATGCTGTTTATAAAATAGCCATAAAATCATTTGCACAGCAATTTGTAGTTGGGAATGACACTGAGGTTCGAGCAAAGCATCCAAGACTTGGTTAACTAATCACAGCCAAAACATTGGCTGAGTAGGTTTCTTAGGGTAGATTTTATATAAGTATTCCTTGACTTATGACTGGTGACTTAGCAACCATTGGAAGTTACAATGGATCCTGCAAAAGGGATTTGCGACCTGGAGTCTTACATATGACCTCCTCCCTTCAGTCCTGTAACTGCATTTTGGATGTTCTGCAACCAGCTACATTTACAGCCGTTTGCAGCATCCCATGATCAACATATGGGGTTTTTCCCCCCAGTAACAACTGTTTTCTTCTAGTTTCCAGCAAAAAATGCCCCACAGTGAACAAGGGGTTGCTTAATAACTGATATTCACTTAATATCCATGGCATTACCTTTACAACTGTTGCACCACTTAACAACTGTCACAGCAAAAGTAATAAAATCAAGCAGTGATGTGATGCCCTACTTTATGACGATCACAACTTACAACCAAAATCACAGGCTCAATTAGTGTCATAAGTCGAGAGCTAGTATCATTGGTACAGTCATCAGCAACAGTGTATTCGTGTGTTTTCACTTACTTCTATTCCAGTGTTCTAATTTTTCATTTAAGACAGAGAAACAGAATCAGGGGTCCCTGGTGCTCTCTGAGCTTGGTTGTTTTCTTGCAGACATTTCATTAGCCAAGCTGGGTAACTTCGTTCGTGCTATCACTGATCAGCCCTAGCATTGATGATGTTACCTAGTTTGGGTAATGAAACATCTGCAAGAAAACATCCAAGCTCAGAGAGCACCAAGGACCCCTCATTTCAATGCTGAACTAGAAATATTCTATCAGAAACAGAGAATTGTGTATTTGTGGCAATTGCACAGTAGTATTCAAGTACTGAAGTGTGTTCCTCTTTTCCCTTGAGGCATCTTGATTAGGTCTACACTGTGATGCATTTCAGAGCAGTCTCATTAAAAAGAAGAAAATAGGTGTGACACTGATTTGTAAAGATAGTATAAAATGTACCATCAAATAAATATTGTACTTGTTTATTCCCTTGCATATGGAATAAATATAAGTCACCTATGAAGGCAATTGCAGATTACACAGCTGCCTATGTAGTTTATCAGCGTGGTGCTTTATTCTTATACATTCTTATAAACTATATTCTTAAACAGATGCTAAGCATCCAAATTTTGATCATGTGGTCATGGGGATGCTGCAATGATATGAAAAACGGTAATGTTATTTTTTTCAATGCCATTGTATCTTCAGTTGCTGAATGGTTAAATCAAGAACTGTACCTGTATCATCTAGACCAGAGGTCTCTCTGGGGACCACTAGTGGTCCATGAGAAAATTTTGGTGGTCTGCAGTGCCCCCAGGTGGAGCTTCTCCAGGATGACCAATGGGCCAGTCCTTTGACTAGAATTCTGGAGAGAGAGAAAAAGAGAAATGAGAGATACAAAGAGATGACAGTGAAAGAAAGAGATAAGAGAGAGAAACAGAGAGATGAGAGAGAAAAAGATGAAAGAGAGATGAGAGAGAGAGATGAGAGAGAAAGAGACAGAGATGACAGATCCTGGCTTTGTTTTCTGTGGGAAACAGGTCCAAATGGCTCTTTTGAGTTTTTAAGATTGCAAAAACAGGCAGCCAAGCTAAGTGCCTGAAAGACCTCATCCTGTCACTACGAGTCCAGGCGCTTCAGCGAGCAGCATGCTGGATTCCTATTAGTGGTCCACAAGATTTAAAATTATGAATTTGGTGGTCCCTGAGGTCTGAAAGGTTGGCGACCCCTGATCTAGACATTAAAGAACTATCTTGGTGCAAGATATCAAAGACAGAATCATTCTTCTGCATGTATATTTCATACATGCTCTCATTTCCCAGTATTCAGGACCGGACCGGATTGCTGACATCAACTACTTTCTGTAGAAATGGAAAGACGATGCTTGGTATTGTGTTGGGATAAAGAGAGCTTTTCTTTGTGGTGCATCATTAGACATTTCTAGTATTCTTTTGTATGTATGTTAAATTCAGGATATAGGATTGCAACTTTAAATATTACTGTGGTTGAATTGGAAGCAATTGATTTACAATTCACTTCCCAAGATTTTCTTTCATTGTTTAAAACCGAATTTTCTGATGCAGCA
>JAOYMU010000283.1:48597514-48607539 GCA_025802295.1 Psammodynastes pulverulentus
CATCCACCAACGCGACCAATGCTGTTTCCGTGCTGTGCCCAGGCCTAAAGCCTGATTGAAACGGGTCTAGGTAGGCCCGTTTCCTCCAGATACTGCTGAAGCTGCCACACCACCACACTCTCAACAACCTTTGCCACAAAGGGAAGATTGTAATACAGGGGTCCCCAACCTCCAGTCCATGGACCGGCACCCAACCACAGCATGCCAGAAATTGGGCCATGCAAACAAATGAAGCCCCATCTGTAGAATGCAGGCAGCATGCGAAACCACAGTCCCTCCAGTCTGCAGAACCCACCCACCCCTTTTGTCTCCCTGGTGCCCGAAAGGTTGGAGGCCGCTGATGTAATATACTGTTATAACTTTAATGTAATTACACTTTATTATTAATAATTCACTTGCTAGACTACTTCCTAGGTTATGCACAATCAATTGGCACTGAAGAAAACTGAGGAGGAGAAGAAAGTATCCAAGACAACATGGCATGAACACTAATGCCTCCCAGTATGAGGATTCAATCTTATTTCAGTCTTATTTATAGAGTAGTGTTTTAATTACAGGGAACATAGGATAGGATACATGGTGCATACAGTTCTATCAACTCAATGGCATATCTCACCATTTTGCTATCCAAGGTAGGAGTACCATGGAAGGACTGGCTCCATATATACACTATTGCTCCGCTCCCAAATTAGCTATTCATATACGGGAAGAGAAACTTCCATTTTATTTCTTTATTTGGAGATTAGTTTACATAAACAATTCAGTAAAATTGAACAATATGAAAGTGAACGGTGAATAATATGAAAATATATATATATAACTGAATCATCTCAATTCTGATTTCTCTTCAAATCATAATGTTAAATCTTAAATTCAAAGCATGTAATGTTTTTTTCAAATGCTGAAGCTTTCTCTATACTAAGAACTGAATCCTAGATATTTTTTATTAAATACTGAGCAATCTAAATAGAATATTGGGTCCTATTGAAACCAGTTATGATTGACCAGAAATTAATCCTTTGTTTAATGATTAATTAATCCATCCTATACAAGAAATTATAACTTGTTCTCAAGGTACCACAAACTCCTAGTAATATGTATAGAAGGATTTACTCAAAATTCAAGTCTTAAGTTTTGGCAATGGCAATGTTGATCTATCAAGTCTGCTTATAATTACAGAAATGCTCAATGCATGTTTTTTTCAAATATAAGCTTTACTGGGGCTTACATGGAAGAAGATATTATTCTTTTCCAAGATGCATTGGATTGGAACTTTTCAAACCTTTTGTTTGTAATAAACTCTTAGAATAGGAAAAAATCATAAAGTCTGCTTAGACCCAAGAATTCATTGGGTCTATTTAGTACAGAAATCCAGCACAAAACAACTCTAATAGATGATTTAATACCTTTGGCTAGACTATACCCAAAGGCAGACAATCTAATATCTTATTTGTAAATTGATTCCTTTATTAAACCATTTTGTCATGATAATTGTTTTGTTAATATTCAGCTGAAATATGCCTTCCCATAGCTTAAAATCAGTATTTCATTAGGACAGAAGTTAACTAAATTTGTGTCTTTTGCTGTAAATAGTTCTTCAGGTATTTAAGGAGTGACAGGTCTCTCAATCAATCTTTACCTCTGAAGACTAAGCTTACCCAGTTTACATTCCACCCAGATAGGACTGTCATACCAATCCACTGATCAGTTATTTTCTACCTTTATCTGAACCTGATCCAATTTATCTGAATTCCTAAAGAGTGGCAATCAAACCAGAAACAATTTTCCACTGTGGTCTATTCAATGCAAATTAGATCAAGTGTAGGAATTCTCATGGTTTAGAAACAATGTGACTAATTACACAAACTCCAAATCAATTGTTCAATCAATCAGTCAATTGATTTCTATTTTTAATTTTTTACCACCATATTACCTTGCTGACTCATACTCAGCCTGTGGCTAATCACAATTTCACGATCCTTTTCAAATGCAGTTCAATGAACTTCATGCCAGTGCATTTGATTTCTCTTTCTTAAATGAAAAATTATATATAAACACACACATACACAAGAATGAATTAAGCAATGTATAGTATGCAGGATTATGATTGCAAGCAGATAGGATGCTAAATTGTTACAGAGAAATAAGCTCACGTATGTTGTGCTAACATACTTGCCACAGTATAAATAAAAGAATACAATCTGCTGGTTGCTACACCACAGTTCACCTCAGTCAATGCATGTGAATTTTTCAGGAGTTTTCAAGTAATTATTTTGTGTCAAAATGTATTTGGAACAGAATTCTGTAGTCAACAAAGCACTTTCCCCCTAACTCCAAAAATAAATCAAAAATCAAAGAAACAAATATGAAAAGTGAAGCCAGAGCAACCAATCAATGTAGCTTATTTCTAGTCTAGTAAGTATGCTTGTTTATCTTATGGTGACTTTCTGGATACAGTGAATCTTTTAGCAAAGCATGTCTCAGTTCCTTCCTCCCACATAACAAATGCTACCTGGGCTCTGTTGCACTCTATTTTAACACTGTGTAATCGCAAATGTGCAACCTACATGATGGCAGCTCTAATTTACATTTTGCAACAGATTGCATGGATATATTGTATGTCATAAATACATGTAAAATTATCTGGGGCTGTTTTGCTGCATCTGAGAGAAAATTGATGCTGTTGAAATACCTGTTCTTGTTTAAAGTCATTTTAGCTTAAAATCAAATTGTTTTATATTAGTAGGGACATTTACTATTTATCTGTGCTTGATATAAAATACTTAGATAGAAGGAGCTTTTTTTTAGGGAGTGAATTTTTATGCTTTGATGCATTTTTGGCTTTAAAATGGGGTGTTCACCCCTTCTACAAACAATCTATTGTGTCTTGAAGAACAACTCTTTGTATATCTTCTTAAATCACTTTCAAGTATAAAGGCAAATAAACATGCCTCAGTATAATGTTGCAAGACCGAATCTGGTATCTTAGGAGTCAAGGGTGTGGCAGCACAAGGAAATAACAGCCAATGACCAGCCATCAACACACCAATCAACCAATAGGAAGGCACCATATAAATATGACTCACACAATAGCCCAAAGCACATATTCCAGTAGAGAGAAGTTCCCTGGGCTCCACTACAAGTCTGAAAGCTCAGATTAAACCTCTGGTTCTGATGACTGACCCAGATTCAATCTTGCATCACTTTCACTGTTAGATGCCCAGCAAATCTCTCAGCTTTATTAAGTGGCAGTTCATATGAAGTTTTCTCACTTCTGCAGCTAAGTTACAAGACTGAAACAGAGTCTTCTTCATTAAATGTTGCCTGGTTACCCTATTATCTATAATATATAACCACTTTTCATGCACTCCTTATATTGGGGGTGTCAAACTCGTGGCCCACGGGCTGTATGCATCACGCGTTGGCCACGCGCACCCCTGGTTTAGCGAAGGAGGGAAAAGTCATGATACATCAAGTGACGACGTGACAACATGAGTTTGACACCCCTGCCTTATATCATTAATCATGAGATTTATTTCAAAATCACAGTTTTACAATATAATCAGTTTTTGTGATATTACTTATTTTACAAATCCTACAGAACACCTAATTTATTTTTTGAAAACGTTTGATTCCCGCTTTATCAATATATTCATCCCAAATCCTTCCACTCATTCAGGAAAGCATTCCATGTACTTTCTTTGTATCTACTACAAAGTCTTACATTTGATACTTACAGTGTTCTGATATTTTTACATTTGACATTATAATTTTTGTTTGTTTTTTTTAAAAAAGCCATTTTCATTCCAACCCTATTTTTTTGGCTAATAAAGCCACCTTTAGTGGATACCATATGACTACTTTCTGTGAGAAATGCTGACAGTGGGTTACTTCGTGCAGAAGCAGCCAGTTGCTTAATTGTGATTAAATTGCTAAATAGCAGTGACAGATTCTTGGATCACTCTTGTTCTTCTTCCTTTTGGCATGTTTTCTATCAGAATAGGTTTATCTAAATAAAATAGGGTTATTTCATTTAAATTGTTTTGTTCCATCTTTTCATATTGTAGCATACATTAAAAAAGTACCCAGTAAAATAATTGCAAAAGGTATTTATAGCCAAGATAAGTAGAAGTTTTTAAAAACTGAATGGAGAGAGGGAAGAGGAAGATGGAATATTTTACCATTTTAATAGAAATCATCAAATAACAGTTCAGTTATAAAGAATGCAGATTAGGAGGAAATTCTGGAGGATGCCACATATAAATCACTTAATCAATACCTGTGGCGATTCTCAGTCATCCAGGTCATAGTTCTCCCAAAGGTGCTTTTTCAAAAGGCAACTGGACTTTGGTTTTCCTTGAAGGCATTTTGCTTCCCATGAAGCAAAAGAAGTGAAATATCTTCAAAGAAAAACAAAGTCTGTTTGCACCTTTGGGACAATATGAACTACTTGCTTATCTGCTTCTAAGTATTCTCCTTCAGAATACCTAGAAGTCATTAAATGATAATGCTAATTATGAAAACCAATGAAGATTGATAATTATTTTGCATGTCTGGACAAACTATGATGCCATATTGTATTTCTGGTTATAAATAATATATGCATGTTATATATATTATCCACTTTCAATATTCCATTCTATAGACAAACATGGTAAAAGATGGATAAAATCAAGAGACTTCACAAATTGTTTTCACTTGGTCAACCCAGATTCTGTTGTTTATTCAATACACTCTTCCTTTCTTTCTCAACTTCAAGGTAGGAGATATGAAAAACCAGAATTGGATCCTTATGTTTAGGGACTTGTGAAGGATATATCAGGCTTTAGGCATGGTGAGACCCATATGTCTCAATATGTGGGATTATATAAATTAAATGAACGAATGAATGAATGAATACTATACTTTAGTGTCATCCTCTAGGATAATGAGCAGTTTTACACAAGAATCTTTTTTGTATGTGTAGCATCACTGTAGAGATACAGTATTTGTTCTAAATATATTTCCTTCTTGGAGGAAAGGGATAAATGACATGAACACAATGTAGAACACCTAATTTATCCCACATTAATCCATGGAGCTGAAACTATAAGTAAAAGGTATGAATGCTTACCACCTATAGCAGTTTCCCAAACTTTCCCAAAGTATCCCAAACTTTATCCTTCATTACCCAAAGCATTTTTTCATAATCAGCAGTTTCATTAGTGCTCTTTATGAAAGCAAGAATGGAAAATCCTATTTCATACATGTAAGTGCTTGAAAACAGCAATAATTGTATAACGACCTTCCCAGCTATCACAAGTTGTTCACTGTGAATTGCTAACCATAAGAACTCCAAATTGTCCTCCTTTTCTTCAAATAATATTTTGCACTGACTGCTCAATTTAAGCTTGCTTATTTGCTTTGAAAAACTATTACCGTAATCATTTAGTGTGAAAAACCACTTTCACTCAATTTTGGGGAATTTACCCAGGTTTGGGAAACACTGACGTATATATCCAAACATTGCTATATCAGCTTTTGAAGTCAAATAATTGTAAGCATATCTCCATATTATATGCAGGAAAGCAGGGGCAAGAATTATAATCCTTACTCTAAAATAAATTGGTTTGGGTTTTATTTTTTTATTCCAAGTCTCTTTCTCCCAGCTTGGAGGAACTCTCCTTTATGAAAATAATTCTTTACTACTTCAAAGGAATTTCTTTGCATTTTCTTTTATACTGTCTTTTATAATGGTGTGTCACTCTCTTCTTAGTCACTCAAAAGAGGTATCGATGACCAACCCATTTACAGAAAACCAGTTCTGTCATGCTGCCCATCCTTGTAGCTACTTTGAAACCACTCCTACCAGTAGGAATTATCATGCTGAAAGATGGAATGATACTTATTTGCAGTAGCTTAAAAAAAGAAAAGCTGCTATCACCCAAAAGAACCATCACAAAAGTAGCCTGGGGAAGAAAAATAATATTAAGAAGAAATAATGTCAGAAGGAGGACACTATATATACCTTGTCCATAAATAAGTGTTCATGTAGATTAACATAATTAAACATTTTTAAGGATGAAGAAGTTTGGAATGAGAACATTCAGAAACTTTCTTCTCTCATTCATTTCTTCCTCCAGTCCCATCACTAGTCCACTACAGCAGGAGAAATTGGTAGGTGTTTCTCCTGCCAGCAGGAATTTCTTGCTCTGAATTGTTAGGACAGCACCATTTGCAAGTCAGACTTCCTTACTGAGACAGAGAGGAAGAGATCAGTTATGTAAGCCAAGCGTAATTCTAACATATTTTCTTCTACCTCACGGACTGGAAAACAGCATGTTAAAGTGTAGGTGTATCCATAATCTTCCCAGGCCCTCACCATTACTACAATCAATTTAAAAGAGCTAGGGGGTGTTTGGACCTTCGGTGCTACTAGGTTGCAACCTTCATAGAAATTATATCATAGAATGATTATTGTGACCAGGATATTGCTGAAGTCATCCATGGTAAGAAAAGAAATTGAGGGCAATTTTGAAGCGAAGCGAAAGGTTAACATTCATCCTTGCTGCCGCTGCATTCCACTGAAATGTCTCCTGGAACCGTGACATTTCTCTTTTAAAAACAGAATCCTTTAATACGTGTAATAAATTACATTTCTGTGTGGCCTATTGTCATATCCTCAACAGTGAAGACCGATTCAATTTATAAAGTAGGGATCAAAGATGCGAGGTTAATGTTACAAATACACCTAAGTACAGGCAGTCTAGGAGACAAACTGACAATCTCTACTGATTTTTACTAACTGCTACAGCAGAGATCCAAGTCGCTATTTACTGAAAGCCCACAATTGCGAAAATGAGAATTACGAGCCTTAACCACTTAAGATATGTGGTTAGTTAAAACCTGGCAAATTATCTACACAATAAAAACTCCACCTACACACACACACACAAATCAGATATACTAAATGTGATTTAAAACTAGCTTCCATATCATGTTCTAGATATCCTGGTACTCTAGATGAAATTAAATAATAATTAAGATCTCATTTGAACTTGCATATATTACAGAAGTTATAGATAGGAACAATTGTCACCTTAGGGTGAGCGTTTTTCCCTTATATGTCAAGAGTATGAAAATTAACATTATAGAAAAGAAAAGACACAAGGCTTTTAGTTTCCTCTAATTATTGTGACACCCTGTTTTATTAGATTTATATCTTACCTTTTCTCCAACAGCAAAAGGGAATATGTGTCCTAGAAAAGAAAGATAAGTCCATGTTATTTAAAAAGTGGTTAAGTATGTGATTGATCAAGTATTAATTAAAGCATACTCTCATGGCTTTTCCTTTTTAAATGAATAAATATCCTACCCTTTATATATATAGGTAGTTTTCAACTTATGACTGGTCACTTAATGATCATTCAAAGTTACGCCAACCCCCCCCAAAAGGAAATTATGACCTTGATACAAAGTTCTGACAACTGACCACTCCCTATGTGGTTATGTGATGATCAATTTGGTCTAGTGGTTAAAGCCACAGGCTAAAAACCAAGAATTGGTGAGTTCTAGTCCTAACACCTGAAAGCCGGCTGGGTGACCTCAGCCCAACCCAGCTCACAGGGTTGCTGGTGTAGAGAAAATAGGAGGATGGAGGAGTATTCCGTATATTCACCGCTGTGAGTTATTTATAATAAATAAATATAAATAAATTATGATACTAAAGGCTGGAAAGAAAGAAAGAAAGAAAGAAAGAAAGAAAGGGAGGGAGGGAGGGAGGGAGGCAGGAAGGAAGGAAGGAAGGAAGGAAAGAGAAAGAAAGAAAGAAAGAAAGAAAGAAAGAAAGAAAGAAAGAAAGAAAGAAAGAAAGAAAGATTGATTTTGGGTGCTCAACAACTGGACCACATTTATGTCATTTACAGCATTCTGCAGTCATGTGACTGCAATTTATGACTCTTTTGCTAGAACTTTGTGTTTCCTTCTAGTTTCCAGCCAAGGATACCCATTATGAAGAATGAGTTCACTTAACAATAGCACATTCATTCAACAGCCATGGTGATTTGCTTAACGACCACCACAAAAAAGTCATATAATCAAGTATGACCCACTTAATGACTAGCACCAAGTGCGACCATAATTCCAGGCTTAGTTACTATCATAAGTCAAGAATTACCTGTCATTTCTTACCTTTACCACTGCGGTAGCAATAGGTAGAGTGTCATTTACTGAAGTAAAATCATCTATACAATTCTAAACTGTTGAATGTTGATCGTCAAGAGACACTCACATAACATTTGTTTTTATTGTTCGTCATTTTTTGGGGGGGACTTCGTGTTGCTTATCCCTTGTGTGCATTGCCTAATATCAGCCCCATTTATCCTGTATGAATGTATGTATGGTATACGTGATGCTACTGGCATTGGCATTTCAGTATCTGCAAGGTTTTAGCCCAGAACTGTATGGTACATTAGGGTACATTGTTAAGGGTAGAATCTCATGTCACTGTGGGTAATAAATAAGAGATTTCTATAGAAAAAAAATCATTAATTTTTTCTAGATAGCTGAGAGAGGTAGACCACCCTTAATGGCCATTTCTTTAGGGACAGTTATGGCAGTGCTGAAAAAAAAGGAATTTATGACCTCTCCTGGCACTTACGACCTACACAGCAATCCCACAGTTACACGATTGTGGTTCAGGTGCTTGGCAATCATTGCATATTCAGTATGGTCACAGAGTCCCACATGATTGCTGGCAGGGAAGATTGCAAGTAGTCATGTAATGTCTTGCTTAATGACCATAGGTGATTCATTTAATGACTGCCACTACTGCGCAGGAAGATCACCTGATGTTTTGCTTACCAACAGATTTCCTTAGTAACCGAGTTAGTCCCAATTAGGGTTGTTAAATGAGGTCGGCTGTATTACACGGATTGACAAGAGTGTATTCTGGAGACAAAACAGAGACCAAAGTAAAAGCAGTCTCCCTCAGTTCTTGGTGGCTTCGTACACATATTCATTTATGTTATTTGGTTATAGTATAGCTTCACTATTTCCTAATCCCATGGTTTTTAAACTTCCCAATCTAGTTTATAGCCCTGCTATTAACTAGGTCAGTGATGGCAAACTTATGACATACATCAAAGCTAAATACGCTAGCATTCACCAGCATTCAATGATTATTCTCAAAAGCATGCCTCATTTTCACCTGATTTTCAGAGGCTTTGGAGACCATGCAAGAACAGGCTGTGTGCTCTCGCACAGCCTCTGGACCAGGGGTGGGCTGCTGGGGCTTGCAGGAGTTCAGGAGAACCCCTAGCTAAGATTCTGTGTGCCCCCAAATCCTACTCTTGGCTGCCCCTCCCCACCTGCTCCTCCCAGGAGTCTCCACACGGCCTGTTTTGGATGCAGATAAGTGCAGGGCGCACACGGAGGCTCAGAGAGGGCAAAAAACGGGCCTACTGGCAGTTTGGGAAGGCCTCCGGAGCTTGGGGAGCTGTTTTCACCCTCCTGGAGGTTCAAAGAAAGCCTCCAGAGCCCAGGGAGGGCAAAAACGCCCTATCCACCATGGTGCAGGAGACCGACTAAGGCACGCCCATCATGGCCACACCCACCCAGCAACTGGGCAGAGAACCCCTTGCTAAAATTTTTGAAGCCCACCCCTGCACTGGACCCTATGGAAGTAATGAAAGAGGATCATGCTCTGGAATCTCCAAAAATCATGGAAGAACTTTGCTTTTGTGCAGTTTTTGGAGACTGCAGAAGCCTCTGAATCTTCTTCAATAATCAAGGTCTGATAGGCTACAGGGTCCTGGAAACAGAAAGAGAATACCAGCTAAAAGTAAACATATATGGCAGATCCTGGAAAACGCTGGGCTGCAGGGACATTTGGGCCATTCCACAAGGCTTACATGCCTTGTGGAATGGTGCAAAATGAACTTTTTGAATTGCAATGATGGCACTATTATTATTATTATTATTATTATTATTATTATTATTATTATTATTATTATTATTATTATTATTATTATTTATTAAACTTATAT